>JAECUM010014282.1:0-49744 GCA_016617855.1 Megalonaias nervosa
TGTACATGTACAAATCCCTATTACTTCAGAAAAAAAAACAATTAACGACATTCCTTGCGCAGTAATAAATTAGAAAGAAAAATTCACCTTTCTGATAAGGACCTAACCTCTCGCTTATTTATTTGTTCGTCTGAACCAAATTACACTAGTCTATGTTAGCAAGAAAGCAGGAGAAAATTTACACCCCAGTTATAATAAAGTTGTAGTTGGATCATCTCAGTTATAAGTAATCATGCAAGAGAGAGAGAGAGAGAGAGAGAGAGAGAGAGAGAGATGTACTCTCTCTCTGACTGTATACACATCCTTCCATCCATACATACTGTGTATCATTTCATTTTATTTTACTGTATTTAATGCCATAATTGGCCTTGATGATGGGAAATAGTTTAGCTTTCATTCTGTGAAATGAATACGAGTTTGTGATTTTTGAAGGTGTAGAAGCGTTAGCACTGTTCTACCAATGAATAAAATTAACTTCCTATTTACGTCATTGGAAAGGTAAAATAATTTCTAAATAAATTATAAAAATTGCTTAACTTCTTTTACTCTCAACAGAACAATGCTCTCCGCTGAATACTTACAGCTTTCTGCAAGTTGTATTCATATGTAATATGCTTCTTTATTTGTTAGGTCAGAAAGCTAGAAGGATTTCAAGGAAAAGAAGAAAAAAAAAAAACGTACGTAATTTGAATTTTTGCTTCATAATTCCCTGAGGGATATCGGAAAAAAGTCCCGTATTCCTATCAGTCCAGCATAAACTAGTCGCCATTTTTGTTCTCCACTTTTGCGGACAGAATACTTATGGAGCAGCCACGTAAGTTTTTAATAAATAGCCTTTGATGTATAAAGCAGTAAAATAGTGTTCGCTCTGTCTATAATACTTTTTAGGTTTTGCTCACGACATATAGCCTATATTTTAATTATTGTTATAATGCTGTTTTCTTAATTTTCTGGATTTGCTTGAACATTACCACACTAATAACTGTAATAAGAGGTTCATTCGATGGATTATTTATGATACAAAAAGCAATATAAATTTCTCATGCAATATATTCTTTATTTTGATTTCAGTGAATCTTGTCTTGCACTACGCTGAGCAAAATTTCACGTACAAGGAAATATCGGATTTATTAGAAAAACTTCATGGCATAAATCTGGGGTAAAATGCACAATACATTTTGTAATGTAGTTATTTCTGATTTTAAATACAGTCTGACCTATGTGTAACGCTTGTCGCATTTCAATCATATATGCAGGTTAGGCTTTTGCATTTCATGAATATTTCAAGTCACTATGAGATGTACATGTATTTACATGAGTGGGTAGATTACACATCATACACTAAGATTTCTAAAAAGGAATACCATTCATGAACATTTCAATTAACAATAAAAACAATGGTTGGTCCAGGTTGTAAGAAAACTACCAAACATTTTGTTTTTGTTTCTTTAAATTAAGATTCTTTATCAAATTACTCCTTTGCTCGTTATATTTAGATATGTGTTATATACTATTTACATCAGTCATCGTCAGTACAAATAGGACCACTTTCTTAATAACTTCATTCGTGGCATAATTATCTATATAAATGTAGCTTATTTTAAAAATTCAACATTCGAAAACCCTGAAAACGATTGCAGTTAACATTCCATTTTTCTGCCCAGATCTTGAATTGCAGTAGAGTCTGTGTATGTATGCATGTGTGTGTCTGTCTGTCTGTCTGTGTGTGTGTGTGTGTGTGTGTGTGTGTGTGTGTGTGTGTGTGTGTGTGATTTGGATTTTTAATGTAGCTTTGAAAAAATTTCAGTCGTATAGCTTAACAATTTTTCAGTCATGTTGCTACGATGTCTGCAGTGTGGCAATTTATAGTGATGTCTAGCGCCTGGACATCATGTCGCAGACATGTGGCATGATGTCCACCCAGTCACATTATCCTGGCATCAGGCAGACCAGTCCTAACATTAACCTCTTCAGGCTGAGCGCATAGCGAGGCAGCTGTTAGTATCATTTTTTTTAAGTCTTTGGTATGACTCGGCCGGGGATCGAACCCACGACCTCCCGCGTGCGAGGCGCACGCTCTAAACATTAGGCCATCGGATCGTTCTTACAATAAAGTGAACAAACTTTTCGCACCTAGTTGATTGCACCGATGACTGAATGAATAGTAAATATAAGGAGACAGAGAGAGAGAGAGAGAGGAATTTAGATTCGGAGTGGGGAATGAAGCAACATCTACATTTATAGCGAAACATGCCCCATCTCAGGGGATTCAGTTATGTAACATGTTGTGAATTTAATATGACAAGCCAGATTTCATATTTTAAATTTTTGTACGTTCGTATGGGATCATATGTGCTTCTTTGAAAGAGATACTTTGTAAGTGTGGAGAAGAATCAGTTATATCTCAGTGCCTATTGATGTTCTGTGCTGATACCATTGACACTGAGTGTAGTTACGAAGGGGATGCGCTTGTTGGCAGAGAGTTCTGCATCTGATGAGTGTGGTTCTGTCAGTGGATTTTTTCTAGTTTTCTTGGTATCTTTCTCTATATCTTTGTGCTTGTATCTTCTTCGTTTTAGTTGCCCTTTGAGTTCCATCAATCTTTTTCGTGGGTATTACTCACCTGCTCACGCGTAATACCATATATGTGTCTTTTATTTTGTTTGTGTGTTTGCTATGTATGTACACCTCCACTTACAAGTCTCTTCATCTGAACGACCATTTTCTGATCTTTATGCTAAATGCTAACACACTACTTTCAGTACCAACGCCTAACGAAAGAGACTTAAACGTGTTGAAATACCAAAGAGAGGACCCACCATTCACAGTATACATCAATTGAAATTGATTGTTCAGGCAGACCTTCATGAATGAATATGATAATAAATAGTAATTTCTGAACATTACATTTGTTTCCCTAATATGTCATTTTCCTCCGTTCACATTCGTTACATTTTTGCATGTTCCGAAACAACAGATATAATTTAATCATAACGACCACCACAAACATACCTTAGACTCTTTCCGTAATTTTACATTTTCCAAAAAGCCATATGTTGAAGAGCTATATGTTAGAAAAAGGATTCTTCAGATAGAATTCAAAATGGCCGCCATCGCTTAACAGGCTTGAGGAAGCTGCTCTGGACTTAGTGCCGTTTCTCATGTCATATGTGATTCTTGACAGTGTTCTTCTACATTGGTTTTTTCGTCATGCATTGGCTGTTTTGTTGCAGTGTGTTTCTTCCTTTTCTAGGTTTCTTTGGGGTGGGTGGGGAAGAACTGTTAGACTTCTTAGTCGATTTCAACCACTCGTACTACAACCGTCTTTTGCTTGAAACATAACGTCATTACGTTATACATGCCAGTTGACCCATTTGTGCTACGATGGATCCTCATTAATTGCACTAAATAGCAAGTCCTTGGCGCTCGATGCTACATTGTGCACTAGACTTATCAACCTGGGACTATATTCAACTTTACTTACAATTTAAACAGAATCGTTGTCAGGCGATGAGCCAAAGTGTGTGGATCTAACACCCTCCGGTTACTCCATCAAGCCGTTTCCACGCCACTCCTTAGGAGATAGAATTGCTGTCATCGCAAAGAACTACATAATGCACCGTCTTCAATACACTACAACTATCAATTTCGAACACACATAGTATAAACTGGTTTAAGCCTCACTCACAATGGAATAAAGGTCACTCCATTTTTCTGCCTCAGCCGCCCTCCTTCTAGAGGAAACAAAACGCGGGACTGAATCTGTTTTAGGAGCAGTTTCCTAACCTGCTGTAGTATGGAAATTCGATGGTGGAAACCTGATTATTCTTGAACATTTCAATTTTCACTTTGACTGTCCTGGAAATCCATACATATCAAAATTCCTAGATTCTATTCACATTTTCAACATCAAACAGTCAGTTAGCCAGCCCACCCATCTTCATGGTCACATTTTAGACTGGATTCTTCACTGACCTGATGATAATGTTCTAACGTCTTCACTGAACAGACTTGCATCTCATCACCTCTGCGTCATATGTCATCTCATCGTACCAATCCTTAACCCTCCATCTCTACTACTACGAGAAACCTCCGTATGATAAATAGAACCAAACTAATGCATGACATGAAAGAAAACCTGGCATCTTCATTTTGTTTTGTAATGCCATGGTGTTTGTTTTTGTAATCTTGTCGTTGTATATGTTTCTTTGTGCTATATAATACTGTAAAGCGTTTAGAGCTTCTAAAGATTATGCGATGTCCTAAGTCCATATTATAATTATTATTATTATTATTATTATCATCTGATAGTCGTCGTGCCTACGTGAATAATATATAGAGGGAATTTCTATGTTAAATCTGCCCTTATGGGTCCAATTTTATTTATCATTTGAATTAATTTGGATGTTATTTCTATCCAGCAAATAGTTTCCTCTTTATCATTCCAGTCGTTATTACCTGATTTGCCACACACCTTTGGATACAGACAAATAACAGACACTCTTCGACAAATGAAAATACACGTTCGTAGGTATGTAGAGGTTGTTAAGCCAGAAAGAATGTCTCTGAGCTAGTGGTTAAATATTATAAAATTTATCCTGTTTTGAAAGTACACTCTTTGCACAGTTCGTAAATATGACAGGCAATGCATACAATCTTGCTTTTGGAATAATATAGAAATAAACTGTTGGCATCTTTCTGCAAAAATAATTGACAATCGATTATCCTTGAAGGTCTGAATTAACCTTCCTAAATTAGAGATTTAAGTAACATCACCTGTTATAGTTTCGGCTTTTGTGTCATTTGGTACTTTCTCTCTCTCTCTCTCTCTCTCTCTCTCTCTCTCTCTCTCTCTCTCTCTCTATATATATATATATATATATATATATAAACACACATATGGGCGTGTGTTAAGAGAGTTACTGTAATGCACGTGATGAGAGAACTGGATCCTATTGGAGAAGATCTTCGAAGAAGACGGCGAATACAACGAAAGGTGTATCTAACACATGGAATAAACCACGTGTGGCATGTTGATGGGTACATGCGAAATGACATTAGTTTAGTTTGGTAGAATCGTACAGTACAGTTATATATCTGCGTTGTTTTGTTGTGATTTTTTTATACTTTTGAATAATCTTTGCGGGGTTTTTTAATTCTACAGTTAAGGTCTGAAATACATTTTTCAAAATATTTAACCGTAATTTATATTAGTTAACCAAAGTTTCCTTACAATAGCATCTTCATACAGCCGCGAAAACAAAGAAACGTTTTGAGTTTAGTTATTCTACACACCGTAATTGTGCGAATGCCGGGTCAAATATAAATCATTATTGATACGACACCGTGTATTGCGTATGTCTGCTCTTATGAAAATGTTATTTCAAATGCGTCAATTTTAATATGAACATGGCTAACGCTCTTTTTCTATTACAAATACTTGCAGTTGGGGACATGTAGACATTTTGAATTATAAATATATGCGACCGACGATGGTGCTTAAATTGTAAAAAGAATAAATAAAAGATTCATTTATTAAGTGTATAACAATTCCATACGGAATTAATCTACTCAATAAAAACAAAGTACCAAGAGTTGCAAATATTACTTCAAATGTTGATTCCGAACTTTCACTATAATACATGTATTATTCGATTTGATACTACCTAGTTGCTTGCCATTGTATTTTGTTTGGAATTCTTTTCTTTTATCATTCCATATAATCATGACTTTTTAGTTCCTCTGGTACTTAACAGCTACTGCAAAATCTCTGATGTGCCGTAAACCTACACCCGGATTGTTCATGATAGTTTTAACTAAGGCAATATGAAAATATCTCTCTCTCTCTCTCTCTCTCTCTCTCTCTCTCTCTCTCTCTCTCTTAGTGAAACCCCGGATTTGCTAAAGTGTTAGTTATCTTGTATTTTGTTTTTTATTCAGTAAACTTTGTGTCTTCTAATCGTAGGTATGATAAACTTAAACCTTATGGATTTCCAATTCATGGATGTATTGATGGGTAAGCCCTAATTTTACATTATTTCAGTCTGCGAAATATTTGCCTTCATCTTTTTGTAAACATTACAAGAAATCTATATTTTGCACGCGATTAAAATACTTAGCAGACACATACTAGACATATTCTATAAGTTCTACATGTGTTGTAACATCGGGGAAGACATGTCAAACTGACATGTAAATAAATGCAATTTATAATTGGTGTGATCGAAACATAGATATGGAATGTAGCTGCAATCAGATACTATTAAAGTGTGCATTGTTTTCTTTTATTTAACTTTGGTTTAAATAACTCTATTACTCGCAGTTCAGTTGTATATCGAGCATAAACAAACTCCTTGCAAATCAGATGGTAATAATTTTTTCACCGGTAACAAAGGATTCAAATTGCACATGTGGAAAATAAAAGAGAAACAACAGCAAAAGTCAATCAAGAAATAACTGACAACATTACGATCCACGGAATAATTGATCATGCCACTTCCTTAGATATAAGTAACCTTTGAAATTATAGCAGTCTGTTGAATTCTTTATGCTCTTCTTCTCATATTACCACTGCAACACGATCATCATCTTTGCAATTTATTCCCTAAATTACCTGTGTGCAAGGGATTTTCCACACTACACTAACTCAACACATCAGTTTGAGCATTTTGGGTTTTGTAAGCGATTTGTTTTAACTGACAGACAATATACCCTGCTTAAAGACTGCATTCTTCTTAATGGATAGTCATATATCAACATGGGGATTTCACTAAAAGACTTCGTATGATGTCTTGACGGTCTTAAATAAAAATGGTCCTAATCAGAGAAAACTGTTATCACTACTACTCCTGTTTGTTTCTATGAACATCCCATTGTCGATAATTGCCTTGGTCGTGTTAACTAATTCCTTGGCTCTCCTCATGTATCAAACATAGATACGATCATGGTAAGTTTTTGGAAAGTGATGGGCAGAACAAGCCATAGCCTTTACCGTTGTTTGGTTTCATTACAGACGCTGTATCAGGTATTGCTTTATGCCAGTATTGCAACAAGAACTGGATTGTTTGCTGGAAAGATGGAACAACCACTATATTTCACGCAGCAGACAAGCAGTCTGTCCAATCGACAGACCTACAGTTCTACACGTGCTTCCCGAAGAAACTGGTAATTGTTTTTAGTCACACAATGATTAACAGTGTCTTACTGTAATGTATACATGTTGTGTACAGTAAAATCCCGACATACATGTATATTGCGTTCCTGAGAAACCTCGTGCATGTCGACTTCGCACGACTCGATTTGAATTTTCCCATAGGAAATAATAGAAAAATGAGGGCTTCGTTACTTAAAATCACATATATGACACCAAAGGTACCAAAATAAAACCTTTTCAACCGATACTTTATTTAAGATATTACAAAACCATATGGTAAACATCTCCAGAATCCCGTTTGGGAACTCAGGCTCGCGTACCTCCCTTTGTCTCAGTCTGCGCATCTCGTAAGGCGTTCACTTATATACGCGAATGACGCCCATCTCGAGGTGTATTTTCTGCTGGGGTGTTAATATTAATTCGCGTCAACGTGAAACATGGTTAAATCCAATACTCGTAAGTTGGAAGTTAACTATTTTAGAGGTATTTTTGGCTATTGTTTATAGGTGTTGGCTAACCGTTGTTAGTGAAATGTGTCAAAGTTATTTCATTTGTCACTTTGTGTGTGGTTTGTTCTGAGGTTTATATTTTAAAGTGTCTCTAGAACTAATACACACAAGTGTAACGCTTTTTAGTATGTCTGATGGGGATGTAGATATACATGTATTATGTGAGAAATATAACATCATGCTATTCTTTCCCTTCTGTTTACAACTAGGTCTATCCATTATAATTGTATTGAAGTCAATATGTAATTCCAGATATTAATCAATATTGTGCTATAAAAGAAACCATGTAACACGATGTTTGATAACATGTATCACTAAAAAGTAGCTGCGTCTTTCTCTAGAAACTCTGAGTATCCAACTTATAGAGATTGAAGAAGTGAAAGGAATTAATAGTGAAAAGTGAAATGCCAGAAGTTCCAGAGGTCTAGTAGGTGTCACTGCAAAATACCCGTGTACAAACATTAGGTTTAAGTTGCTTGCTGTGTTCATTCATCGTCTTATTCGTGCGTATGTTGAATGCCGATGTTGAATGTTATTGTTTCTTTCACACATTGGTGATTATAGGATTCGAATGTGGTATATTTGTATTGGTCCTGCAAAAATGCCAGCCTTTCTTCGATTCAGTAATAGTATTCATTGCCAATCCTTAAACGATAATATACATTGGTTTGTAAGAAATAACAGATCATATTGAAAAAGTCTAGGGTTTTACTGTCAGGTTGTTATTCAAATATATTAAACACACTGAATGAAGTTCTGTGAAGACAACAAGTCAGTGAAAAATACCAATTTCCTTTTTGCATGATAAGTCAATGAAAGCAGGCATTTTTATATAACCAGATATGTATTGAAAAAGTTATTTTTAATATATATGCAATTTTCACAGATTTTCTTCACCATGTGATTCAAGACGACATAGACTTCGCATTTTTTCAATGTCGAGAACCAAGCAGAAGTGGGTCACAAGAATTTGACTTGCGTGCTCGTAGTGTATTTCACAGAATGGGCTGGAGTGATGCACAGAATTGGAAAGAGGCATTTCAACAGTACTTTAATATCGTGAAAATGAATCTTTACCATTATTTAGATGTGTACTTTGAAACGATGAAAACTACTTTCCATTCTTCAGTCCTACTTTACAGCATTCTGTTGATCAAATGTATTGTCATATGCAATCATTTGATTTAATGTTCTTGAAATAAAATCAGTCTTAAGAATTAAGATTTACAGCCGCTACTTTCTTCCTTTGAGATCGGAAATGTACAGCTTGTTCAATTTGCTGTAATGGGCATTTAAACTTACAATGCTTGAATTTATTGTCAAATAATAAAGAAGCATGATAAACATTGTTTTGTATATTTTCTTTCTCTTAACTACCAAAGGTAACGTGCAAATCTTCTTGCTACTGTCGCGTGTGGGGTTTATTACTTTAACCATCTGGTCATGAAGTCTGACACTTTGGTCACGCGTTTTCTTCATTACATATTCTAAAAACTCTTCATTCAGCTCACCTCTTGTTTGGAATGTAGCATCTCGAGACAGGACCCTAGAAAGGGGTCATACGGTCAAGAGGTATTCTTTACACTTTTTAACTAAAATTCTTGATACCTTTCAACCAATAATATTTTTCACCGGTTGCAAGTTTGATAATGTTTAACAAATGTATTGCATCACTGGACTATTACATGATCATATAATTTCCCCCAGTCTCGTTCCGTCACTTTGGTTATTCCCATACATGAGGTAACTGTGCCATGAATTAACCTCTACTGCAAGGTTCATTAAAGGTGCGTTTGTCAGCATGAATAATATGGTGCTGAAGTAACTATGATTGTATGATGTGTTCCATTTGGAATCAGTCTCTACATTCAGTTTAAGTTCACCTGTGTCAACGAAAGAAAGACTCGAATTTGCAAATAAGGGGCCTGGGTGGGTCTGATATCGCTGACATGGCTTACGTTGGTCTGTAATGTTATATACACATTGGAGGCAAAAATGTATTCACTGAGTACCAGGTTAGTGGGTATTTTATAAACTATTGATGTTGCTGGCAATCCATAAAACAGGAAGCAACAATGCATACAGTTCTGCAGGAATAAAGAGAGGATAGATTTTATTACAAATTATAATAAGGCATTCCAGATTTTGTCATATGCAAACGAAATACAAAATTCAAACTGAACTGGGTACGACTAACCCATAATGAATGAGCACAAGGTTCTACAGGTCTTTCGTAAGGAAGCGACACAGTTGTTAATGGTGTCATAGCACTTTACCGACTGAAGATAACCTCATGCAAAAGTCAAATATTTATACTAATATAAATCTAATCGTACAAAACGGTCAAATTACACGCACAAATTTGTATTACTGACTACTAAAGAAAGGACCGTTTTGCTACGGAGGCCGAGAAAATGAAAACAGTTAACGTATTGCTTCATATAATAGCCTAATATAAAAAAAAAAGACAAAAAGACAGATGGTTGCTCAGTGACCATTAAATCGGTATCAGTGCCAGAAACGCCCCCATATATATATATATATATATATATATATATATATATATATATATACAAACTTTGGAGTCGGAATAAGTTCGAATGAGACCCCGTTCAAAAAGTTTTGCCACTTCTATGCTTCTATGGAGTCGACACGCTAGCTAGGTTGGGAAGCAAGACAGTGTCAATAGCCAACTAAAAAACTAAATATGAATCAAATCAGGTAAGATTTTATTGAGATCTCATGCAGGCAATATTTTACCAAAGCAAAAAGCTAATTGCCTGGTAACATTATCATAGTGCAGTCGTATGCGTATGCACATATCGTAGACTATTAAGGATCCGTATAAAAATACGAAACTTAAGTATAGAATCAATTGCATCACACACGTACTTGATGACAATAAGAACGACACAGTACTTATATTTCAATGATTTTAATAAATGATTGCATGTTTAGGCTGTAAGCTCAATAAAAAGGGTATTTAAACTGCAACGTGAAAAGGGCAATTAAAGCTGACATGATTGCTATAAGAAGGCCTTGCAAGTATGAATTATTATTATGAGTGATAATGGTCGACAGATTACAACAACAAAGTCACCAATTTGTACATGTACAAATTTTTCTAAATTGTGTTAATGCCAGTGTACATCTCAAAGTTGAAACATTTATGTACACATTTTGCGAAAATGCGTACATGACTGGTCTGTACATTAAAATAAATAAAATGCCACGAGCTCTTTAATCACCATCCCATGCAATACAGTTTATCTTGTTTATGTTACATAAAAGGAATGAAGTTGCACGAAACCTTCACTTCCACACTGCAATAATAGAGTTAAACGTGGAGCATCAGTACCAATTAGGGACGTAGATTTCGTCTATATTCTGTTGTCCAGATGATCAAAATTACTCAACAGAGAGTGGAAGTATTTCAGTTGTTCTGTAGAATGTCGGTGCCTCGATCAGCAAGTAAGTTCTATTTATAGAGGTATGTACATTGTAATAAAAGCAAATAAAAATCCACATATTTGGCATCCGTACAATCGACATCTCTCTCTCTCTCTCTCTCTCTCTCTCTCTCTCTCTCTCTCTCTGAATTCATTGTACAAAATGTAATGAATATATTCATGCTTTACTCTTTGTAGCTAGCGCTCTCACTTTCTCTTCATATTTTCTCTTCACGTAGGTAAATTATACTTTTTGACTTGCGTTACAAAGTATAATGTACCTGCATGAGGAGCATCCTTATCGAGGATAGAAAACGCCAGAAGAAATAAAGTAGGACTATAGCATGTATTTCCTGTTTTCAGGATATATATATATATATATATATATATATATATATATATATATATATATATATATATATATATAGATGCACACGTATTTTTTCAGACATGTCAATATTCGGAGATAGTGGAGAAGGCGTGTTTAATAACTTTGACAATTTATACATTTGCCCTGATATCGGATGCTTACACTAAATGCATCTTATGTCTTGAGTTTCTCTTAGCCATGTTCAACTAACAGTATTGTTATATTTCTTTGTAGCAAATAATGGTAAAAGGCAAAAAATTATTTCGTATATCGGTCGACAATGGTCAGTTGTTACAAGCCAGTATTTATTGTACTGAACACAAAAAGAATATTATCGTTTTTCACCTGACATTCAAGGACTTTGAATAGCGTATGGGATTGATTGATATGTTTAATGGTGTAACATTATTTCAGCTAAAAATTAAAATGTGTTTCATTGTTGCTTGGCTTTACTAACAAATTTACTGAAGGACAAGTTACAGTTCTTGTACGTTTTCGGGAGGGGGGAGGGAAGGGGGAGGGGGCTGGTATAGATATTTGTACATTGTTTTTCCTGTTTGTAACATTTATTTCATGTGCATTTAGGCAGTTTCAACAATAACGATCCACTTGCAATTGTGACAGACTGTTCTTCGGATGAAGAGCAGCCTAAGTTATCTACTATATTAGGAACCCTATCTGCACCTAAGACTGCTGAGATGATCGCTTTAACAGGATCTAGTTCCAACTGGACTGAAGATACCCCTTGTACTAGTGATGGAGTCACATTACCACTTATAATCGACGTTGTATTCTACATCGGAAACCAAAGCTTTGCTGCAACATTTCCAAATAATTCGACAGGTTCAGTAAGCACATACGTTAATCGATCACAACGGAAAGGTAACTTGCACATAATTTTGTTGTGGATGTGGGTAAGGATGGGTCATTTTTCCTGGTTTGGTGTTTTATAGGAATCAAAACTAATGAAAATGACCGGTTAGTTCATTTCACACCAGCGTAAGTGAGTTTACATCTTGCTTGATGAGGATAATTATAATAACGTCTGTTTATTGTTGTTTTTGTAAGGCGCTGATAGCTCATGTTGAAAGACATATGGATCTGTCAGGATCGTCTCTTGGTCTATAAATCAGAGAAAAAGATCTCATCGTTAATGCAGACGATAGACTAATGGAGTTGACATCAACTCTCCATGTTTGTGTCTAGAGGACGGAAAACAGGCTGGGTAAAACACAGACGTAGAGAAGACTCTGAAGCTCAATCTATAGGTCATCAGATAACACTCATAGAATTCACAATATGTTGTTACCCGTGGAAATCTGTTTCTCTTAAACCTAACACATCATTGTCCCTCATTATGGTGAGCTTACTGTGATGATGCAAATTACAGTGAACAAAAAATGCATATAGAGAGAGAGAGAGAGAGAGAGAGAGAGAGAGAGAGAGAGAGAGAGAGAGAGCATTCTTCATTCTGGCTGCGGGCGGTGTTACCTTTGTGATGTGATTGTTGCGTCGCTAGTGTGCTGAGAGGTACAGGGTTCGAACTGTAAAAAAGGAAGTCATAACCTGAAGTCTGCAATGTAGCAATTCTTTATTGCAATCAAACATCACTCAATAGAGAAAACTTTCACATACATCAAATTATATATTTAAGATATAAAATAAAATTGTTATATTTATTTAAAGCTAACCAACTTTACACTATTCGCTAATTTCTGTATTTTGGAATGTAATGTAAATAATTAAACGTCGAACAAGTTAACAATAATAAAAAAAATGCTTAAGAATTAAATGTTCCAAACTAATACCAAAATTATTTACGATAACAGTATCTTATTGAATGTTTGATCTAAAATACCAAAAAAAAAAAACAAAAACATTCTCTTTAACTTAAAAGGTATTTTGTTTCTAAAATAATTATTGGTAAGCATGATGATGGTGGCAAAATTATTTCTACAAGAGTGAGTCCTATAATTACAAATTGAAACAAATTCTAAATAAACCTTTACAAAATCCATTCCACACTATATTTACAAATTGATATTATATAATAGTAAAAGATTACAAGCGCTTTGAAAGTAAGTGACATACTTCCTAAGTATGTTTCTTATCAAAAGTCAACGTGTTGAAGCACTTAGATAAAATTCTGTACACAAAGACTAAGTGCGTTTCTCTTACCTGTAAAAAGTAAGTCATAACCTTTATCTTATTAATTTAGAAATAAACCAAAATTATGCTTTATAATGGTATGCTTGTCATGGAGATAATCTTGTAACTGCTTTGTGTTTTGAACCTCCCCAAAAATTTTATAACCTTGAAAACAACTAAACAAAAGCCCTCAAATTTTAAATTTTAATTTGACTTCTAACCCTCTCATAAATATAAATGTTTCTGTATTGTATGAAACGACAGTCAAGTTCCTTATTCATCTGCAATACAGTCGAAAATAATACATCTGAATCAATTTGTTCTGTTAACATTTACGGAGGATATATCTGAACCAATATCCATTTTGCAGTGCTATCAGGAGCTTTTCTTGCAAGGTCGCCCAGCGGACGTGCAAACAGAGAATGAGACTATAGATGGTGAAACATTTGCGATTTTTATCAGCAGACAAACGCTGTTTACCGACAGTGTAGAAGAAAATCAGTTCCAAGAAAACATTAGGTTTTCCCTGGAGGTTAACGTCCATAGAGAATGTGCTCGTGATCTGGGAGGTCCTAGGAAAGAGTTCTTCTTTGCTTTCGTTACAGACTTTAAAGAGAGGATGCTCACCTACGACAATCAACAGATAATGCTGAAAAGTGAAGACGAATACATAGCACGTAATCATTATTTCTATGCCGGAGTGTTGATTGGTAATAACATTTATGAACAAAATAAGGAATCGTTTACATGAATGTTAGTGCCTCAAGAAAAATAATTTCAAAATAAGCATGATTTTCAGGTAAACCTGTTTTAGAAATTGTTACATCTGCTAATGAATACATTAGTATTCAGCGATTACGTCGTTTTGTGAATAAAATTGGCTATCATTATGCTCTTCGCCGTTAAACATTATAAAATGCATTTTGAAAGAGAACTGTATATATTGAGTAAGAAAAATATAAGTATTTTTTCTATTCAACATACGTGGAACGTTTTCGACTAGTGCGGAGTTATTCTATTTCCTTTGGTATGACTGAGCGTCATACAAGGAGGGCCAGTCGCCGATTTCCTTGACGGTGTCATTCAAAACTCTGAAGAAAGCGATGCATTATCCCAATTTAAATCAGGACTGAGAAGAACTGGAATTTATTAAGTAACTCACTTTTAGTGTCTTCATCTCCATAGTGCTGACTGCAGACATTTAGAGAAAATCTTGACATGTAATTTTAAAACATGTTACAAATGCACAGTTTTACGGATTTACTTCTGGTATATTGATTGAAACTTACGGATGCAGCAAATACTATTTCAATTTATTTTTTTGTTTCAGCTCATCACATAAAAAAACACTGTTAGATATCTTTTCCGGCCAAGTTCATCACCCGACCTGATGACCGTCAACCGTTTGTTACACCTGTTTAAGGTCGTCTTCGCAGAAGAAGGTAGCCCCCGGCGGGTACTGGAAGAACATGCGTATCGCCATTTTGTGCGATACCTGAGAGATGTCGACGGTAAGTTGTGGGATGCATTCTTGACTTTTAAGGACACATATAGTAACGTTATAAATCATTTCAGACTACATCTATTCACAAATGACTTCTCTATAACCACATGTGTGTACCGTAACCAAATTTGTCAGAAACAAAACAGTAGTTTTCGAGAAAATGTTTCATCTGCATGGTCCATTACTCAGATTATTACCGTTCTCCACCTTGACAGTGTAACAAAATTTCTTTTGTAATCATATTAGTTCTCCTTTTGGTAAAACGGATTTTTCATACTTCTGATTTATGAAGTGTCTTATTGTTATGGTGTCGTACTTGTTTGATAACGTTTTTGAACATTGTCAAGAAGAACGTTTCTTCTTGATAACTATTTGTATAATGTTTTGATTGTCTAACATGTAATATGCAGTGTTAATCTCAGACTGACAATTACCGAACCTATCATACAGCCCAATTTACGAAGGAGATTATCCCAGTGTTTCACTTGAACTTCAACATCTAATAATATACACAATTAATTACAAATTATATTTAATTTTATATTTGTAATTTCCTTCATTTGAAAGAAATCCTGAACAAAAACTAATGGCAGAATAAATGACGTGAATGAGATGTATATAATAAATCTCACAAGTTGATTTGAATATGTATTGTTTATAATTTTAATAGTACCTCGATCGTGTCAAATATTTAAAGTCAAAACAGGACCACTATACGCATTAGCACGAATTAGCAGAAGTAGGCTATATGACTCTGATAATAGTCACACACCATGAATAAATCTGTTAGGAATATAGAAACTACAAATGCCCAACAAGTTTATGCCAATAATTTAAAACATTGTTAAACTCGTTTTACATTTACGACGTAAGATAGACGTATTAGTATATAGGTCTTGACATTAATAATGACATTTGAAATATTACGTCATAGTAAAAGCATGCAAAATATTACGTCATGTGCGAACATCACTACTTACGTTACTATTTCTGTCTTTACAGCTGGAAGACGAGGACAGGTCACAATAGAGAGAATTCTCAAATTCGCAACAGGGGAATCCAGAGAACCACTTCTTGGATTCAGCATGAACCTAACCTTCCAATTTGCTGAAGTAATGTTTCCATCCTCGAGCACATGTATTAATCAACTAATACTGCCTGTTGAAATTGTTGATTACGACTTATTTGATATGGCATTTCTGAATGGCTTCTTTGGGCTTGAGTAGGAGAGTAGAATGATATATTTGTTATACTTCACTCACTGTATTGGGTTTGAGTAGGAGAGTAGGGTGATATATTTGTTATACTTCACTCACTGTATTGTATCAATAGGCAAGTCCTCGGTTACTTCTGTGCTACAAGAATATGCCTTAGATGTATGATGACACAATAATTTACAGAAGAAAATCGTACATTTTTTTTTCCGCCGGAAAGTTCTCGGCAAAAGAACAACAACAAAGAAGACAAATAAACAACAATCTATTCAGGCCACTTCAACTATTTCTAAGACTCTATTTGCCTGTATAATAAATAAAGTAGTTCCCTGCAGTCGGAACTTATCGGTCAGTCATTGTTTCCTAAATAATAGAGGTAGTCAGAATGGAAGTAACTGCATACATTCAAAGTATGATCCGCAGGATTGATCTCGAAGACAGGAATGTGTATTGTATATACACCAGCTTAGAAACTTTGGCATCGCTTCCGGTCCTGTGCGATACAATGGCACTGGGGGGGGGGGGGGTTAATTCATACAATATATCTTGTAATCTTTTAACACAATCCGTGCATAGTTGACAATTGCACAAGAATATCAAAGGCTGAACAGTTTTATGCAACGTAAGACGTGATAAAAATGCATCTTTTGTGGAGAAATGCTTACTGGTTTTTCTTATTCATTCTTACATGTGCTTGCAGTAAATGTATATAACACCTAGTTTATCTTCATGACGATTATTGCGACTAATTTTCTCGTATCGTTCATTTTTAAAACCTGATTCGAGATGTAAGTGTACGGTTTGGTTACATCAGAGTTGTTTTTTGTGTCTCGTCATCCTACTGCTGTGTCCGGTTTTGTATACAACAATTTTATGATACAATATATTTGTAAGTAACGTAAACAGTGATAGATAGCAAGTTCACGAGGTCTGATCAGGGAAGACATGTATACTTTGGATGAAAGCAATTGCATAATTTGTGTATTTGTATTTATATATTCATTCTCTGAAATGTTTTTGATAATACAATCTATTTCACATAGTCCAGACTCATCGATCTATCATCTTAAAGTGCATTCAATAGCTAAATTAAACGCTATCCCAAACGGATCATACCTTACTATTACTAATTTTCCATTTAGTCAGTTTGAAGTAAATGAACCGTACCTTAATTGATCTTCTTGAAACGGATAATTTGTTTTTAAAGAAGTACGTCAAGGAAGTAGCACTAAATGTCATGAACTTAACATGATATTGAATGGGATTTTTATATAAATGTTTACATGCGCACAACATATTGACTATAACCATTAAATGTTGTCGATCAAAACCGAACATGTTGTAACCGCAAAACCAGTGGACATTTATCAGACAAAGATGCATTCGTACGATGTCTTACGTTCCATGAAACTGTTCAACCTTCGAAATTCCTGTTCAGTTGTCTTAATAATTTTAAGACATCGCAAACTATACATTGCACCAGCTCAATTTTCTGTTTTCAGGTTCAGCACAACACCGAAAGTGAATAGGTCCATGTGCCGGTACATATATAGAAAAATGTGCTAGTTCAACAGGAAGTCAGAAATATAGTCATGAGATACACTAAAGTTTTAATCTGGAAGTTGACCAATGAGTTATTTCAAAGTTGCATTTACCGGAACAAAGTTAGAGTGTCAATGTTCCTATTTTGCACATTGATGCTCCGTAAGCTGAGGAGCTGACTGAAGTGGGCCACAAGGTCAATACACTAATTTGCTTAGTCATGGCACCGTTTTCGAATTTGTTTATGACACAGTTTCCTACAATTAAAGACATGTAGACATTTCTCGACTTAGGAACTTGCTGGATCTTTGTCCGTCTAACTCTTGGCATAAACTTTCCTATAATCAGCAAATCTGAATAGAAGAACTTAGACATTTTCCCAGCTGCTATTGTCTCTGTCACTTATAGATTATAACTGGTATTCACAACAAAGTGTATATGCAAGGATTCTATATATTACCAAGGTGTTGACTGACATATATGTTGACGATACCAGTCCGCACGTGCACATAATTCGGATCTTTATAATCAATATTTTACTATCTTTGTCTCCCACTCTGTCAATGTGTTTATATATATATATATATATATATATATATATATATATATATATATATATATATATATATATATATATTGAAAACAGAAAATACATGCTATAGTCCTACTTTATTTCTTCTGGCGTTTTCTATCCTCTATAAGGATGCTCTTATGTAGGTATATTATACTTTTGTAACGCAAGTCAAAAAGTATAATTTACCTACGTGACGACATCACACGAAGAGAAAGTGAGAGCACTGCAAAGAGTAAAACATGGATGTATTCATTACATCTTTTACAATGAATACAGAGAGAGAGAGAGAGAGAGAGAGAGAGAGAGAGAGAGAGAGAGATGTCGATTGTACGGATGCCAAATATGTGGATTTTTATTTGCTTTTATTACAGTGTACATACATAAACAAGATAAACTATTGCATGGGATGGTGATTAAAGAGCTCGTGGTATTTTATTTATTTTAACGTGTAGACCCGACATGTACGCATTTTCGCAAAATGTGTGCATATATTGTTCATCTTTGAGATATACACTGGTATTAACACGATTTAAAAAAATTTGTACATGTACAAATTGGTGACTTTGTTGTTGTAATCTGTCGGCCAGTATCACCCATAATAATAATTCATACTTGCAAGGCCTTCTTATAGCAATCATGTCAGCTTTAATTGCCCTTTTCACGTTGCAGTTTAAATACCCTTTTTATTGAGCTTACAGCCTAAACATGCAATCATTTATTAAAATCATTGAAATATAAGTACTGTGTCGTTCTTATTGTCATCAAGTACGTGTGTGATGCAATTGATTCTATACTTAAGTTTCGTATTTTTATACGGATCCTTAATAGTCTACGATATGTGCATACGCATACGACTGCACTATGATAATGTTACCAGGCAATTAGCTTTTTGCTTTGGTAAAATATTGCCTGCATGAGATCTCAATAAAATCTTACCTGATTTGATTCATATTTAGTTTTTTAGTTGGCTATTGACACTGTCTTGCTTGCCAACCTAGCTAGCGTGTCGACTCCATAGAAGCATAGAAGTGGCAAAACTTTTTGCTAGCGTGTCGACTCCATAGAAGCATAGAATTGGCAAAACTTTTTGAACGGGGTCTCATTCGAACTTATTCCGACTCCAAAGTTTGTATATATATATATATATATATATATATATATATATATATATATATGGGGGCGTTTCTGGCACTGATACCGAGTTAATGGTCACTGAAGCAACCATCTGGGTTCTTGAGTTTTTTTTCTATATTAGGTTATTATATAAAGCAATACGTTAACTGTTTTCATTTTCTCGGCCTCCGTAGCAAAACGGTCCTTTCTTTAGTAGTCAGTAATTTGACAGATTTGTACGATTATATTTATATAAGTTTAAATATTTGACTTTTGCATGAGGTTATCTCCAGTCTGTAAAGTGTTATGACACCATTAACAACTGTGTCGCTTCCTTACGAAAGACCTGTAGAACCTTGTGCTCATTCATTATGGGTTAGTCGTACCCAGTTCAGTTTGAATTTTGTATTTCGTTTGCATATGATAAAATCTGGAATGCCTTATTATAATTTATAATAAAATCTATCCTCTCTTTATTCCTGCAGAACTGTATACATTGTTGCTTCCTGTTTTATGGATTGCCAGCAACAGCAATAGTTTATAACATACCCACTAACCTGGTACTCAGTGAATACATTTTTGCCTCCAATGTGTATATAACATTACAGACCAACGTAAGCCATGTCAGCGATATCAGACCCACTCAGGTCCCTTATTTGCAAATTCGAGTCTTTCTTTCATTGACATATATGAACTTAAACTGAATGTAGAGACTGATTCCAAATGGAACACATCAAACAATCATAGTTACTTCAGCACCATATTATTCATGCTGACAAACGCACCTTTAATGAACCTTGCAGTAGAGGTTAATTCATGGCACAGTTACCTCATGTATGGGAATAACCAAAGTGACGGAACGAGACTGGGGGAAATTATATGATCATGTAATAGTCCAGTAATGCAATACATTTGTTAAACATTATCAAACTTGCTACTGGTGAAATATATTATTGGTTGAAAGGTATCAAGAATTTTAGTTAAAACGTGTAAAGAATACCTCTTGACCGTATGACCCCTTTCTAGGGTCCTGTCTCGAGATGCTACATTCCAAACAAGATGTGAACTGGATCAAGCGTGCTTGGTTCTCGACCTTAAAAAAATGCGAAGTCTATGTCGTCTTGAATCACATGGTGAAGACAATCTGTGAAAATTGCATATATATTAAAAAGAACTTTGTCAATACGTATCTGGTTACATAAATATGCCTGCTTTCATTGACTTATCAAGCAAAAAAGAAATTGGCATTTTTAACTGATTTTTTTTTGTCTTCAGAGAACTTCATTCAATGTGTTGAATATAGGAATAACAACCTCACAGTAAAACTCTAGACTTTTTCAATATGATCTGTTATTTCTTACAAACCAATGGTTTCTTTTATAGCACAATATTCATTAATATCTGGAATTACATATTGACTTCAATGCAATTATAATACATAGACCATGTTGTAAACAGAAGGGAAAGAATAACATGATGTTACATTTCTCACATAATACATGTATATCTACATCCCCATCAGACACACTATAAAGCGTTAGAGAAGACTCTATGGAAAATATGATTGCTGCCTTTATTCTATAACAGAAGAGTGAAAATAACTTTCTTTTTCCGAAGGCGCTTGCAAGCTATGAATCCATTTTGCATTAACTGCCATGACTTGTGTGTATTAGTTCTAGAGACACTTAAAAATATAAACCTCAGGACAAACAACACACAAGGTGACAATTGAAATAACTTTGACACATTTCACTAACAACGGTTAGCCAACATCTATCAACAATAAACAAAAATACCTCTACTACAGTTAACTCCCAACTTACGAGTATTTGATTTAACCATGTTTCGCGTTGACGCCAATTAACACACCAGCAGAAAATACACCTAGACGGGCGTCATTCACGATGCGCAGACTGAGACAAAAGGAGGTACGCGAGCCTGAGTTCCCAAACGGGATTCTGGAGATGTTTACCATATGGTTTTGTAATATCTTAAATAAAGTATCGGTTGAAAAGGTTTTATTTTGGTACCTTTGGTGTCATATATGTGAGTCTAAGTAACGAAGCCCTCATTTTTCTATTATTTCCTATAGGAAAATTCAAATCGAGTCGTGCGAAGTCGACATGCACGAGGTTTCTCAGGAAACGCAATATACATGTATGTCGGGATTTTACTGTACACAACATGTATACATTACAGCAAGACACTGTTAATCATTGTGTGACTAAAAGCAATTACCAGTTTCTTCGGGAAGCACGTGTAGAACTGTAGGTCTGCCGATTGGACAGACTGCTTGTCTGCTGCGTGAAATATAGTGGTTGTTCCATCTTTCCAGCAAACAATCCAGTTCTTGTTGCAATACTGGCATAAAGCAATACCTGATACAGCGCCTGCAATGAAACCAAACAATGGTAAAGTGTATGGCTTCCTCTGCCCATCACTTTCCAAAAACTTACCATGATCGTATCTATGTTTGATACATGAGGAGAGCCAAGGGATTAGTTAACACGACCAAGGCAATTATCGACAATGGGATGTTCATATAAACAAACAGGAGTAGTAGTGATAACAGTATTCTCTGATCAGGACCATTTTTATTTAAGACCGTCAAGACATCATACGAAGTCTTTTAATGAAACCCCCATGTTGATATATGGCCATCCATTAAGAAGAATGCAGTCTTTAAGCAGGGTATATTGTCTGTTAGTAAAAACAAATCGCTTACAAAACCCAAAATGCTCAAACTGATGTGTTGAGTTAGTGTAGTGCGGTATATCCCTTGCACACAGGTAATTTAGGGAATAAATTGCAAAGATGATGATCGTGTTGCAGTGGTAATATGAGAAGAAGAGCACAAAGAATTCAACAGACTACTGTAATTTCAAAGGTTACTTATACCTAAGAATGTGGCATGATCAATTATTCCGTGGATCGTAATGTTGTCAGTTATTTCTTGATTGACTTTTGCTGTTGTTTCTCTTTTATTTCCCACATGTGCAGTTTGAATCCTTTGTCACCAGTGAAGAAATTATTACCATATAATTTGCAAGGAGTTTGTTTATGCTCGATATACAACTGAACTGCGAGTAATAGAGTTATTTAAACCAAAGTTAAATAAAAGAAAACAATGCACACTTTAATAGTATCTGATTGCAGCTACATTCCATATCTATGTTTCGATCACACCAATTATAAATTGCATTTATTTACATGTCAGTTTGACATGTCTTCCCCGATGTTACAACACATGTAGAACTTATAGAATATATCTAGTATGTGTCTGCTAAGTATTTTAATCGCGTGCAAAATATAGATTTCTTGTAATGTTTACAAAAAGATGAAGGCAAATATTTCGCAGACTGAAATAATGTAAAATTAGGGTTTACCCATCAATACATCCATGAATTGGAAATCCATAAGGTTTAAGTTTATCATACATACGATTAGAAGACAAAAAGTTTGCTGAATAAAAAACAAAATACAAGATAACTAACACTTTAGCAAATCCGGGGTTTCACTAAGAGAGAGAGAGAGAGAGAGAGAGAGAGAGAGAGAGAGAGAGAGAGAGAGAGAGAGATTTTCATATTGCCTTTGTAAAAAGTATCGTGAATAATCCGGGTGTAGGTTTATGGCACATCTGAGATTTTGCAGTAGCTGCTAAGTACCAAAGGCACTAAAAAGTATTGATTATATGAAATGATAAAGGAAAAGCATTCCAAACAAAATACAATGACAAGCAACTAGGTAGTATCAAATCGAGTAATACATGTATTATAGTGAAAGTTCGGGATCAATATTTGAAGTACTATTTGCAACTCTTGGTACTTTGTTTTTACTGAGTAGATTAATTCCGTATGGAATTGTTATACACTTAATAAATGAATCTTTTATTTATTCTTTTTACAATTTAAGCACCATCGTCGGAAGCATATATTTATAATTCAAAATGTCTACATGTCCCCAACTGTAAGTATTTGTAATAGAAAAAGAGCGTTAGCCATGTTCATATTAAAACTGAACGCATATGAAATAACATATTCATAAGAACAGACATACGCAATACACGGTGTCCCATAAATAAGGATTTATATTTGACCCGGCATTTGCACAATTACGGTGTGTAGGATAATTAAACTCAAAACGTTTCTTTGTTTTCGCGGCTGTGTGAAGATGCTATTGTAAGGAATCTTTGGTTAACTAAAATAAATTAGGGTTAAATATTTTGAAAAGTGTATTTCGGACCTTAACTGTAGAATTACAAAAAAAATCCCAAAGATTATTCCAAAGTAAAATATAAACAAACAAAACAATGTAGATAGATAACTGTACTGTACGATTCTGCTAAACTAAATTAATGTCATTTCGTATGTACCCATCAACATGTCACACGTGTTTTGCTCCATGTGTTAGATACACCTTTCGTTGTATTCGCCGTCTTCTTCGAAGATCATCTCCAATAGGTTCCAGATCTCTCATCACGTGCATTACAGTATTTCTCTTAACGCACGCCCATATGTGTGTGTGTGTTTATATATATATATATATATATATATATATATATATATATATAGAGAGAGAGAGAGAGAGAGAGAGAGAGAGAGAGAGAGAGAGAGTACCAAATGACACAAAAGCCGAAACTATAACAGGTGATGTTACTTAAATCTCTAATTTAGGAAGGTTAATTCAGACCTTCAAGGATAATCGATTGTCAATTATTTTTGCAGAAAGATGCCAACAGTTTATTTCTATATTATTCCAAAAGCAAGATTGTATGCATTGCCTGTCATATTTACGAACTGTGCAAAGAGTGTACTTTCAAAACAGGATAAATTTTATAATATTTAACCACTAGCTCAGAGACATTCTTTCTGGCTTAACAACCTCTACATACCTACGAACGTGTATTTTCATTTGTCGAAGAGTGTCTGTTATTTGTCTGTATCCAAAGGTGTGTGGCAAATCAGGTAATAACGACTGGAATGATAAAGAGGAAACTATTTGCTGGATAGAAATAACATCCAAATTAATTCAAATGATAAATAAAATTGGACCCATAAGGGCAGATTTAACATAGAAATTCCCTCTATATATTATTCACGTAGGCACGACGACTATCAGATGATGATGATAATAATAATAATAATAATAATAATAATAATAATAATTACTATTATTATTATTATTATTATTATTATTATTATTATTATAATATGGACTTAGGACATCGCATAATCTTTAGAAGCTCTAAACGCTTTACAGTATTATATAGCACAAAGAAACATATACAACGACAAGATTACAAAAACAAATACCATGGCATTACAAAACAAAATGAAGATGCCAGGTCTGCTTCCATGTCATGCATTAGTTTGGTTCTATTTATCATACGGAGGTTTCTCGTAGTAGCAGAGATGGAGGGTTAGGGACTGGTCCGGTGAGATGGCATATGACACAGAGGTGATGAGATGCAAGTTCGTTCAATGCAGACGTTAGAACATTATCATCAGGTCAGTGAAGAATCCAGTCTAAAATGTGACCATGAAGATGGGTGGGCTGGCTAACTGACTGTTTGATGTTGAAAATGTGAATAGAATCTAGAATATGTATGGATTTACCGGACAGTCAAAGTGAAAATTGAAATGTTCAAGAATAATCAGGTTTCCACCATCGAATTTCCATACTACAGCAGGTTAGGAAACTGCTCCAAAAACAGATTCAGTCCCGCGTTTTGTTTTCTCTAGGAGGAGGGCGGCTGAGGCAGAAAAATGGAGTGTCCTTTGTTCCATTGTGAGTGAGGTTTAAACCAGTTTAAACTATGTGTGTTCGAAATTGATAGTTGTAGTGTATTGAAGACGGTGAATTGTGGAGTTCTTTGCGATGACAGTAATTCTATCTCCTAAGGAGTGGCGTGGAAACGGCTTGATGGAGTAACCGGAGGGTGTTAGATCCACACACTTTGGCTCATCGCCTGACAACGTTTCTTGTTTTCACTACTGTTTACATTGTAAGTAAAGTTGAATGTAGTCCCAGGTTGATAAGTCTGGTGCACAATGTAGCATCGAGCGCCAAGGACTTGCTATTTAGTGCAATTAATGAGGGTCCATCGTAGCACAAATGGGTCAACTGGCATGTATAACGTGATGACGTTATGTTTGAAACAAAAGACGGTTGTAATACGAGTGATTGAAATCGACTAAGAAGCCTAACAGTTCTTCCCCACCCACCCCAAAAGAAACCTAGAAAAAGAAGAAACACACTGCAACAAAACAGCCAATGCATGACGAAAAAACCAATGTAGAAGAACACTGTCAAGAATCACATATGACATGAGAAACGGCACAAAGTCCAGAGCAGCTTCCTCAAGCCTGTTAAGCGATGGCGGCCATTTTGAATTCTATCTGAAGAATCCTTTTTCTAACATATAGCTCTTCAACATATGGCTTTTTGGAAAATATAAAATTACGGAAAGAGTCTAAGGTATGTTTGTGGTGGTCGTTATGATTAAATTATATCTGTTGTTTCGGAACATGCAAAAATGTAACGAATGTGAACGGAGGAAAAATTACATATCATGGAAACAAATGTAAAGTTCAGAAATTACTATTTATTATCATATTCATTCATGAAAGTCTACCTGAACAATCAATTTCACTTGATGTATAATGTGAATGGTGAGTCCTCTCTTTCATGGCATTCCAGCACGTTTAAGTCTCTTTCGTATGGCATTGGTACTGAAAGTAGTATGATAGTATTTAGCATAAAGATCAGAAAATGGTCTTTCAGATGAAGAGGCTTGTAAGTGGAGGTGTACATACATAGCAAACACACAAACAAAATAAAAGACACATATATGGTACTACGCATGAGCAGGTGAGGAATACCCACGATAAAGATTGATGGAACTCAAAGGGCAACTAAAACGAAGAAGATACAAGCACAAAGATATAGAGAAAGATACCAAGAAAACTAGAAAAAATCCACCGACAGAACCACACTCATCAGATGCAGAACTCTCTGCCAACAAGCGCATCCCCTTCGTAACTACACTCAGTGTCAATGGTATCAGCACAGAACATCAATAGGCACTGAGATATAACTGATTCTTCTCCACACTTACAAAGTATCTCTTTCAAAGAAGCACATATGATCTCATACGAACGTACAAAAAATTTAAAATATGAAATCTGGCTTGTCATATTAAATTCACAACATCTTACATACTGAATCCCCTGAGATGGAGCTTGTTTCGCTCTAATTGTAGGTGTTGCTTCTTTCCCCACTCCTAATCTCTCTCTCTCTCTCTCTCTCTCTCTCTCTCTCTCTCTCTCTCTCCTTATATTTACTATTCATACAGTCATCGGTGCAATCAACTAGGTGCAAAAAGTTTGTTCACTTTATTGTAAGAACGTTCCGATGGCCTAGTGGTTAGAGCGTCCGCCTCGCTCGCGGGAGGTCGCGAGTTCGGACCCCGGCCGAGTCATACCAAAGACTTAAACAATTATACTAACAGCTGCCTCGCTATGCGTTCAGCCTGAAGAGGTTAGTGTTAGGACTGGTGCCTGGTGTCAGGATAATGTGACTGGGTGGATATCATGCCACATGTCTGCGACATGATGTCCAGGTGCTAGACATTACTATAAACTGCCACACTGCAGACATCGTAGCGATATGACTGAAAAATTGTTAAGCTATACGACTGAAATTTCTTCAAAGCTACATTAAAAACCCAAATCACACACACACACACACACACACACACGCATAGACTCTACTGCAATTCAAGATCTGGGCAGAAAAATGGAATGTTAACTCCAATCGTTTTCAGGGTTTTCGAATGTTGAATCTTTTAAATTAGCTACATTTATGTAGCTAATTATGCTGTGAACGAAGTTATTAAGAAAGTGGTCCTATTTGTACTGACGATGACTGATGTAAATAGTATATAACACATATCTAAATATAACGAGCAAAGGAGTAATTTGATAAAGAATCTTAATTTAAAGAAACAAAAACAAAATGTCTGGTAGTTTTCTTACAACCTGGACCAACCATTGTTTTTATTATTAATTTAAATGTTCATGAATGGTATTCCTTTTTAGAAATCTTAATGTGGGATGTATAATCTGCCTACTCATATAAATACATATACATCTCATAATGACTTGAAATATTCATGAAATGCAAAAAGCCTAACTTGTATTTATGATTGAAATGCGACAAGCGTTACACATAGATCAGACTGTATTTAAAATCAGAAATAACTACATTACAAAATGTATTGTGCATTTTACCTCAGATTTATGCCATGAAGTTTTTCCAATAAATCCGATATTTCCTTGTACGTGAAATTTTTCTCAGCGTAGTGCAAGACAAGATTCACTGAAATCAAAATAAAGAATATATTGCATGAGAAATTTATATTGCTTTTTGTATCATAAATAATCCATCGAATGAACCTCTTATTACAGTTATTAGTGTGGTAATGTTCAAGCAAATCCAGAAAATTAAGAAAACAGCATTATAACAATAATTAAAATATAGGCTATATGTCGTGAGCAAAACCTAAAAAGTATTATAGACAGAGCGAACACTATTTTACTGCTTTATACATCAAAGGCTATTTATTAAAAACTTACGTGGCTGCTCCATAAGTATTCTGTCCGCAAAAGTGGAGAACAAAAATGGCGACTAGTTTATGCTGGACTGATAGGAATACGGGACTTTTTTCCGATATCCCTCAGGGAATTATGAAGCAAAAATTCAAATTACGTACGTTTGTTTTCTTTTCCTTGAAATCCTTCTAACTTTCTGACCTAACGAGTAAAGAAGCATATTACATATGAATACAACTTGCAGAAAGCTGTAAGTATTCAGCGGAGAGCATTGTTCTGTTGAGAGTAAAAGAATTTAAGCAATTTTTATAATTTTGTTTAGAAATTATTTTACCTTTCCAATGACGTAAATAGGACGTTAATTTTATTCATTGGTAGAACAGTGCTAACGCTTCCACACCTTCAAAACTCACAAACTCGTATTCATTTCACAGAATGAAAGCTAAACTATTTCCCATCATCAAGGCCAATTATGGTATTAAATACAGTAAACTAAAATGAAATGATACACAGTATGTATGTATGGATGGATGGAAGGATGTGTGTACAGTCAGAGAGAGAGAGAGAGAGAGAGAGAGAGAGATGTACTTGCATGATTACTTATAACTGAGATGATCCAACTACAACTTTATTATAACTGGGGTGTAAATTTTCTCCCGCTTTCTTGCTAACATAGACAGTGTAATTTGGTTCAGACGAACAAATAAATAAGCCGAGAGGTTAACAGTGCCTCCAGGTACAGACACCTAGATGAAATGAATGGTGTGTTTTTCATCCCGTTTCCAAAGCCCATAACATGGATCAATACATGTGGAAGGCCAGCTAAAGATTTTAACGTGCAGAAAATAAAACGTTGCACCTACATTTATAGCAAACATTTTGTTGGCGAGAAAGAGCCAACATTAGAACATCCTGACCAGATTCCTGCTTTGTTACACACGGAAGAACAACATGTGATTCATAAATAATACATGTTTACATTTGCCTATATGTCGGTATTGTTTATTAATAATATTATTATTCTTGTTTTATGTTCAGCTAATGCTATGTGGTAGTTCAACTTACATTTATCTTATTTTAGAATAATACAAAACTGATATAGGCAAACTTTGGTGTATAAATACAAACTTTAAATTGTTGGCACTGTACATGTTGAATTATACAATCTTGAGAGAGATGATATTTGCATGAAACGAGCGAATAGCGGAAATATTAAATACAGTGAGTGAAAAACTGTATTCTCTTGAGTGACGAGCAGATTGAGGTGTCAGATTGCTTACTGACTTAATGTTTGTGTTCAATTGTGTTTTGAGTATATTCACAGAAATTAACAGTAGTAATATTAAAGCATTGTTTTCAAAAAAGTTGAAAAAACAAAACAGTGCATATTGTGGGATTTGAACTTGTTTTGTTTCCATGCGAGGCAGCCAATCCCACAACTAGACCAAGCAGGTGTCTAATATTAGTCCAGATTTCTTGGTCATAATATTATGTATGTGTATTTACAGGTAGTAAAAAATGTATTGCTCTCCAGTGAATTATGAACCTTTATCTTGGAAAGTCCAGTGAATTATGAAAATTTGTCTAGGAAAGTCCAGTAATATTGGCAGCCGACACATACGCATTCTTTTATTTACATTTATTCAATTCATTTCAGGTGAAGCGTTTTCAGATGAAAAGAAAAGCATTTACCCAAAGAAGCAACCTAATGAAATTGTAGCAAAAAGATGTGACATCAGCTTTTGAGGGTCTAATAGAGCTGTCCAAAGTAACGACTTTGCCAGCTGTAAATAATTCTACTATCGCATCTGAGATAGGATATTTAACTTTTGACTAGAATTCATACTTAATATTTCTTCAATCTGAACATTTCTTTAGGTATGCTGTACTTGTAAGTCTTCAAGTAGTTTCAATGTACCTTTGTAAGAGGGACCAGATAAGAGTTATGGATGATAATAACAAGATAATACATGTATAATCATATATAAGCAGAAAAGGGACTGGGATAGTCAAGATGTCATTTTTTCTTTCTTTTTACTATCAAAATTTAAATATTTTAGGAAACTTGTGTTTATTTCATAATTAACAAAAATTGTCACTTGACATGTTAACTAGAGAAGGGAGACTAAGTAACTGATTACTAAACCAGACCTATCCCATTTTTTAATAGCTCCATTGAAGTTACTAGCACAGTTAACTTGCACAAACTAGTTAAGTTTTTATAATTGAACAAATTGAAATTATACTTCAAAATAGATTTTGATAAACAATAAGTAATGGCTTATTATATAATATCCATTTTGTTTTTCAGGCCAGTGCAAGTGACCTCATGGATAGTCAACAAGAAAAAGCAGTACAAACAGAAAGTGTTCACAGGAAAATTCAAGAGGTTCAAACAGTATATAAGAAGGAATTTCTGAATGCAAAAATTAAAAACATGATTTTGAATAATAAATTAAAAAAAGAAGAGGAGAAAAATGACGACAGCAATGTTTCATCAGACAGTACATCTTTATCCTTAAATAGTATAGGAAGCGATGATGCAAAAATGAAACTTTTTATAGGATTATATTATGCTCAATTTCTAGCTCTATTTGAATTTCTAGGTGGCAGCGTATACAACTTGACATATTGGGATGGTGAAAATACCAAGGAAAATACTAAAAAGAGAATAAGGAAACTTGAACCTGAAGACGAATTTTTCTTACACTGGTACGTCGTAGAAGAGGATACAACAGTTAGCATAATTTTCACAACATGGATTCAGCTGCTGTATTGCCACTTCAATGCCTATCGTCAGATGATGTTTCCAGAACGTCAGCATTTTAAGGGTAAACTACCTCGTGTTTTAGAACGTTTAAAAATATCCGTTGCATAATTGACTGCACTGAATTTTATGTTCAGATGCCAAGGGACTTCCGTTGTCAAGGAAATTTGTGTTCTCCATACAAGAACCACCATACATATAAAAGTCTCATTGGAGTAGCACCTATTGGAGCAACCGCATTTGTTTCAGACTTGTTTGAGGGAGCAGTCAGTGATAGGACCATCATTGAACAGAGTGGGTTTTGAGATTATATCAACCCTGGAAACTTTATTCAGTGCTCAAGAGGAGTTAAAAACAAGACGTATTACTAAAGCACGTATACATGTTGAAAGAGGGATTGAGAGAGTTAAAAATTTCAAATTGTAAAGTGGAAACATTCCTTTGTCCCTTTCACCTCTGACTCACCAACTTGTATTTGTAGCATCTTGTCTTGTGAATTTCCAGGAGCCATTTGTAAAATAAATATGTAAAGTTTATAGTTAAAACATACTTCTTAAAATAATTGATAAGCGTATGATGCCATACAATGCAAGAATAGCAATAAAAGTCATACCTAAATAGATGTACATGTCTTATCTTCTTCATGATCCCGATGTGATAATACACATATCTACAAATGTGTATCACATTTATTCTGAATGATGTAATAACAACATATCTACAAATGAGTATCACATTTATTCCAAAAGTACGAAAAACTATTGGACACTTAATCTCCAGTAGACCATATTTGTCAGACTCCGAGGGATCTAAAACAAGCCCGTCGGGGCTGCATCCCAATTCTGGCCATGCACTGTTGACCCGAAATCCAGTTTTCACAATCTTTATTACTGGCAGTTTAGCCATCATAAAGCACTGGTAATCCTTTCTAGCCTGAATTTTATTTACAATCCCCATATCTCATGTCCGGTGAGGTGTATATATCTAAATGCCAAATATGAGTACTGATGTAGTTTTGAATTTTTTTAATGTAGCATCTGAAGTTGATGAATTTATCAGAGCACCATTATCGTTAGCATTTCTAGCTGTTGATGCATTATCTCTGAACCATCGACTTGCCTTCCATTGCTTGGAGTCTGATTGTAATTCTGTACCTGGAATCATATATACATCTGTATTGTACTGTTGACGTTTCTTCTTTAGGTTTTTCAAAAAGGTTGACACTTGAGTCCTCAGAATTCGCTTGCGTTCATCAGAAACTTCAAAGTCTGAATACCTGTAATCAAAAAGGCTTTTCCACATTGACATTTTGCCTGTCCTAAATGTATTGTTTTTTCAGAGAACATAAAAAGCCATTCAGTTTCTCTTCATTAGCTTTTCTTACGCTTGCAGGCCTGGGATCAACATCACAGAGTCTTGTCCGTTTTACCTTGTATGATGAATACGTTGAATCAGTTACTTTCCTTGGATTTTTGTTGCCTTTCTTTCCTTTATTCCATTCGCATGGTTTGCTTGTGCAAGACTGTGAATTGTATTCAAACTCCTTGCAATGTTCATCTACTGTAAGCAGTAATGCTGCAACATGATTACATCGTCCAAGTACTGATCCTGGACAGGTACAGCTAGCATCTCGCATAGCTCCACCAATGGATGATATTGTGACATGAACATTTCATTCTTCTTTTCGCATAGATGCTGCCACTTTTGCTTTTACATAGTAGTTTGCATTAAGTTCATCACATTGGATACCATACCACTTTTTACATACTGTTTTCCCTTGGTTAGAGGCTATACTGTCATATTTGACAAGTTGGAATCCTCTGACTTGCCATTCTCTTTTACGAATACGACACTTTCTAGCAATCAGAAGTATATATGCCACAATTAAAGTTACTTGGTATCGCCTTTGAAGGAAAAAGTTTCCACCCCAATATAATTCTGTAGGATTGAGATAAACATTTATACTAGTGACAGATCCAAGGGTAGGGGTGTTGGTGGAACCACATTTAAAAAATTTATTAAAAATTCAAGGAAAATTAGATTAATAATATCCATTGAAACCTCTCTACTTTAAAACAGGTGAAACCCCTGGAATAGCAACCCATTTTTTTTAAACCCTAGTTGGCAGTTACGGGACTGGAATGGTGTGATTTTTGTGTGTGGTTGGAAAATGACTTTCATGTTGAGACAATTCTGTTCGACAGGGAATTTTGGCAAGCTGTCAAGGACAAGCTTCATCTCTTCTATTATAGATTCTATCTCAATTAGTAAGTTCTCCTGTTTGTATATATGTACATGAATGTTTTGTAAGATATATTAAAATTAATTTTCTATGCCTTTTCATTATTAAATCATTCCGACAACCCCAAGCTATGTATTAAAAATGGCTGCAAGTCTTTTGCCAACATAGACCTTGTCACACTGCTATTAAAATCTACTAACATAAATTGTCAATTTTAAATTCAGCTTATTGGGTTTTACTTACTATATATGTATACAGGCTGGAACAGTCACCCACAGATGCATTTTAGAATTGTGTATCAGTTTCACATGAACTGTTTGAGTAATCATATATATATATATATATATATATATATATATATATATATATATATATATATATATATATATATATATATCGACACACACAAGCATTACCAAAGGTATTTGCATGAAAATCAAGGTGTCAATGAAATATGGCACAATTTTACTAAAGGTGTAAAAAAAAATTGTACATTACTGAAATGTTAATAAAATGAACTAGATACACACATCTAAAAGATATTTGCATGACAAGATGCCAATGAAATGTGGCATGATTTTGAGGTCTAAAAATAAATTTGTGCATTATTGAAATGTCAATAAAATGAACCATATTTGGTACTTTCATTATGTCCCAGTATCTTTGTTTTCATTCACAAGTTCTACAGGATACTTGCATGTCACAAAATGTTATTTCTTTTGTTTAATTAGTGGTCGTTTGAACAAAGTCAGTATATTTGCTACTGTCCACAACTGATTTATTGACCCAGAAATTGTCAAAGGCACCATAGACTGTAATAACTTATATTCTTTCATCCTCTTAATGTGTCTTTCCACATGTATCCCCAGGCTTGCAATTTTTTTATTGTCCTCCACCTGGGAAGTTGTGAACTGCCCATTACTACACAGAAAGTGTGGTGTTGCAATGAAAACACCAGTATCTTCTAAAACTTTGTGTAAAACAAAACCGTTATCTGCCATAATTTGGTCCCCTGGTTCTAACAATTCTATAAGCCCCGACAGCTTTGTGGTTTCCACATCACACATGCATCCCGAGTACAAGGCAAACACAAATGTGACTGCACCATGTGGGGCTATCCCTACCAAACCTTTCCAGGTGTTGTGACTTTTGTAGTTTGAAAAAGTCTTTGATCCAAGCACTAAAGATGAGCGTCTTTCTGTAAATAGTTCAGTGCAGTCAATAATAATTCTGGTTCCTGGGTAGGACAGTTGAAACTCGAGAGGCATATTTGCTTGAACCTGCTCACGACTTGGCCAAATATTTACACTTCCCAGTAAGAAATGCAAATAATTTGTCCACATCATTATTTTCCGACTTACAGAAGACATGTGAATATTAAATCGAACAGACATATCTTCAATCGTAAATCCACATCTCAATCTACACAAAAACATGAAAAGTTCATCCACTGGGTCCATTGCTTTTTGCCGTCCCCTGATGTTGATGTCATTCCCTGTGCTGTAATATAAGCTCTTCATTCTAATTGCAGTAGGTTTAATGCTACTGAAGAAGGTTATAAAAACCTCATATGTGGGAAAACCAGTGTAAAATTCTATCATTTCATCGTCTACTGTAAATCTGTTCAATCTAAATTTCTCCATGTTTATTTTTTTATTCAAATCTTGCAGTTGCTTTTCCTTCTCTTCCAATTCTGTTGCTGTTTTTCTCAGTCTCTCCTCCAGATCTGCAATTTTACTTTTGCATGCTATATGCAGCTCATAGGATCTGAAGAAGATAAAATAATGATGTAGCTTTTCATCAACATTTGTAACTATAACGGAGACAAAACAAATATACATAGCAAAGTTACTAGCTTCACTATAATTCAAAATTATACAAGAGTTTTAACAGAGGCTGCTTTCCATTGATTGTATGCGCTCTCTCTCTCTCTCTCTCTCTCTCTCTCTCTCTCTCACACACACACACACACACACACTCATACACACACACCATGCACACACTTTGAAATAAATGTGTAAAACAAAGGTTACGCAGCTCTGGTTTGATTACATATCAGTGCCATCTAGGAGGAGAACAGCAAGCGAAATAAGCCCAAAAAAAATCAGGTTGTTTCAGAGTAAAAACGAGAAATTATGTAGTGATTTGTAGCTCGTGCAACTATCCCACAAAGACTCTGGGACTTGTTTGGAAACATAAAAACTGGAATGTAAACCTTAACCTTCCTTGTTGATGATGACACTGCCATCTGAATAAGCAATATATATGTCTTACATTTGCTAAAATAGGAGAGATAGTAGAGTTCTCCGTCACACAAAAAAAAAACTACAAATGTACTCTGAAAACAGCTGATATTTACTCATCTGATGTCACTGGTGATGGGTTTTCAGGCATTGGCTCATGAGACTCATTGTACATATCAACACATGGAATCTCAACTTCTTCCAAAATGTTTTTGTCCACCTTCTTTGCAAGTGGTTGTCTCTGTGCAGGTGGTTTTCTTACTTTCCCTTCAGTTGTCCAAGTAAAGATTGATGGAATAGCATCAGGTTTTAAGCAACGTCTGTTGGGTGTCCATCTATAGTCCTGTTGCTTAAAGTGTCTAGAACAGACAACTGTATTTGTGACAATCTAAGAAAAGAAAAAATAAACTATGAGTTAATTGCAATAATTAGTTTTAAAAAAAAAAAATTATTTCAGCACAGGCCATTGGAATTATATCACTGTAGTAAATAAAAATGCCAAATATGCAAGAAAAAAAGGGGGAAAAAAATCAAATACAGTTATATATGCTTCCCTTTTTGGATTCTCTAACATTAACTTACTACAATGATAGAATTTCAATGGCCTGTGATTTAACTGTACATTTTTCCTTACGTTTACACACATCAATATGTTTTATCAACAGTTTCATTAATTCTTATCCACTCTCTCTCTCTCTCTCTCTCTCTCTCTCTCTCTCTCTCTCTCTCTCTCTCTCTCTCTCTCTCTCTTAATTTCATTAAACTTGTCCTCTCATCATTTTCATTGTACTAGTGCTATCTCTCTTCTCTATCGTGGTCATTTTCATTCTACTGTTTCTATTTATTTTTTCAACGAGATAATAAAATTCACTTTTTCTGTAATTACTACTCGTACATCAATTCATAATCTCTGATATAAATGCGCTACATAGAGGTACGCCCACTTTTCGATGACCCCGTTTTGTGGAACGGGACTAGGGGCAACATTTTTAGAAACCTACCATTATAAAACACACATACATACACTCATTTGCTTCATCGACAGAACTATTTTGCGTTTGGATTTCTCTTTATTACATCATTCAGTTGCAAGAAAATACAAACACCAACATTTCCAGTTTTTTACCTTAAAATTCGGCCCCTCATCTCGACGTATTACAACAATCCATTTTCTACGAAGCTCCATTTTTTCACTGATGGAATATGGTGGAAACTTAAATCTATGTGAATTCTAGCATTGCCATTGCACAACGGAACACAACAATATTCGTCACGATTTTTTCCCTTGCCAGTATCAATTGAAGCAGCCATTGTTGCAAGGTAAAATGAAACTGGTGCCTAGCTTAGCCTCGTTTTGGATTCGTTGACCCAGGGTCACATGAATACATGAATATATTCTAAGAATGGTCTATAGTAGCTATATTCTTTCCCGATATTACGTTCATTTTTCCCTCCTTCTAATGTGAACTTGACATGTTGACTTTAATACAGTGTATTTGACCAAGATGTACTTACTACATTGTATTCTGATTGACAAAAGTCACGTTTTACCTTAATATTCCCATGTCAGACAGTTGTGAACTGGCTGAGCTTATGTCGCGTGCGGTCATTAGACAATGTAAAGTGTACGGCAGTTAGCTCATTTAAATATTCATGACACCTTTCTTTCGACTGCCAATTGTTTACATGAACAGGTTTTATCTGTACAGCTCAGTGATTATATAGTTCATGGAAGGTGTTATTGACAAAGGAAGTGGGCGTTGTTTTGTGTTTACTCGCTTTTGATGTAGGACAGATTGATTTCCAACTGTTCTTAAACCCCTGCATTCTAGCCATCTCTTTAATTAAAGATTTTCGTAGTCCTCAGATTGATCAGTGTTGATTTTAGCACCCGGAAAATCTTCTTAATTGCTTGAAAAGCTTGAGTGGACGCCATAGATTTATTTGTATGAGGCTGGATTACGTGATACAGATATAAATAATCATGAGCGTGCTGTGACGTAGCGGTTGATCTTTGCTATTTGAAATTTCTGCAGACCATATTTACTCCACTATTAACTTTAATACTTTTGCATATGCTCTTCGCGTGGGATGCCATAAATGTTCTGATAGACATTTTCCGTATAACTTCTACTGATATTCATTGTTTCTTCATGTCCATATGGGTGATACAAAGATATTTTGTTTTCGAATAACTCAACGCAATTATTACCACCTGTGTGATAAACATTTCTGTATGGCTGACTGAGTCATTCAAGGTAATATGCAGATTCATACCATGACGTAATGCTCACATAAATATTTTCACATAGAGAACCTTGGCCTTGCCAATAATGCAACCGTATTTTCAATAACAACAAACCACCACTCCACTCTGGCCCATTATCGTCAACTAAAGTCTCACAGTCATTCTAGTGTCCATTATAATTGCCAGTTCAGCATTAAATAAGTTTAGCTGCTCCATCAGTTGGGTTTATTTTTAAAATACTCGAATATGACTTTTAAAACGATTTTGATTCATTTTCTATAAACCTTGCAGACAAATACACTCTTGACTAGATTTTAAGCCCTGATTATGTATGGCAAGCAAATATTTTTCATTCCTTTATCATTCAACGTACACATTAATATTTTCTATAAAAGTGAATACGGGCCGAAAATTTAGGATGAATAGATACACTGTAAATGGACTGGCGGACTTACGTCTAGACATAGATAATCACAATTTTCTGTCTTTTCTTATCATGTGCTCAATACAAGTTGATTATTATTCTAATAACCAGGCAAATATTTTGTCTTTACTAGATGATTGGTATCAAAGTATAGAATTTCATCTATTTCTTTCTTGGTTTAGACTCCAGTAACACATTTTTGTTTCAGAATAAAGCTGAATAGTAATCACATTCAAACATTGCATCTCTCCTAAAAATATTCTGACATTGAAACAAATGCAGAATCGACATATATTTTCAATAACAGAACTAATTCAAAACAATGGGTTTAAACTCCAATGTCAAGAACCAAACTTATCCTTCATTGATTTGAGAAACTGCTCAAATGTTTCCAATAAAGCATTAAGATATTGGGTTGAAGATGCCTTCCCATTCATTCGACTTTCCAGCGACAACATTATTAAATAAATGCACATATGTACTATGTAAGATAATTTTAACAAATAATTAATTGTTAAAAAATTACGTTGCAGTAATTCAGAATTTCATATCTGATACCTTTGATTCAAAATAAACATAGAAATATGTAATTTCCCTCTGGGAAAAGTTTAAATGGAGGTAGACGCAATCATTAAAACCTCTGTCCAATGGCTGTCTAACTAATAACGTATTTAACTATAAATAAAACGATTAACCTTGTTCGCAGATTACGTTCTGTAAGCTACTCTGTTACCTCATCTTATCCGAAGAACAATTATAAAATTACGTCATGAAATATGTATATAATGCCCCTTAGTGACCCATTCAGCCGCGAAATCTTCGAATTTCCACGTAAATATGATCTTTAGAAATAGATATAATGATTCATGTCAAATAGTACTATTTAGGCCAGTTTTATGCACGAATTAGTAACTTAATTTCACAGCTGAGATGATATAATGACATCGAAATGACGACATTGGAAGAGCAAATAAAATCTACCATCATGTTAATATAATTCAGGTAGGCTCAATAACTAATTTAATACAACTTTTTTTCTAGCTCAGTACATAAGTTGTGTAATAGTAGAACCTTTCAGTGAATGCTCCTTTGCGACATTGAAATTTGAATGACATAAAGCATATCGAATCTGTTTTAAGAGAAGTTCGCTTATTTTCACATACAGCGTATTATATTGTCTATTATATTGTCAGATACAAAATGTATATATCCATTACCCGTGTTGTTTACTTTACAAGAACGTTTGAAAGGAAGCAGTTCTTGGAAAAATATTGTAACTTATACGGTATATCCAGGACATCCAATATAAAGCTTTGCTGAGAATTACTGACATAACACTTAGACTAAACGCATGCGCAATTCAACACCACTAAAACAAATTAATGTGCGGAGTGACTGGTGAGTGGATAAATCCACGCATATTCTCTTAATTTTTTACTTCTTTTTATAGGGTTTGTTTGTCAGGAGATATTGCTTCCAGAAAAAGGAACACCTTTGAAGACTAGTGAAATTACCAGTTTGAATTACTAGGACATAGTATCGCTGACCATAATTTGTAAACGAATTTCAACAGGGGACTTATCGTCATGACAAGAGTGCACATATTTGCAAGGTAAGTGCAAGTATCTGACATATCCTTGCAGTAAAATTTCACTTTCATAACGATGTTGCGATATATTGGGCATGATTAGCGTTTCCCAGTGCGATTTCAGGATTGCGTCAAAGGATCGGATTGTGGGGGAGGGGTAGAGGCGTAGTCCGGGGTTTTCGGACCTCCTCCGGCTAAAATAAAAACGTAAACACACACACAAACGTACAGTCACTTGCAACTTGAAATTTGACCAACGTTTAATTCTTGCCCATGTTTATTGGGTATTATGTACACTATGAGTAAATAGTCACACAGACTTTTGCTTTGGTGCTATTTCAAGGAAAGTCAGTGCCATTTTGAAATTTTAGAACCACCCACCCACCCAACACTTGACCCGATCCGGCCCTGCAGTACCATCATACTATTTTAATACCTTACCCCGCCGACTATTCCCGTGACAGGTCTTTTTTAAAATTCCGTCTTGTTTTCCTTTTTACTAAGAACTTCAACTTATCCTCTATATTTTTCATGTCTTACTTGTCTGAAAAAGTATTTTATGAACCAATTATTGATTCGCTCATTTAAGTTTTAAAACCATTTATTTAGTCGAATTATTTTCCACGTTTAAACATGTTTCGCACCTTCAATTTTGTTTCAGGAAACCATTTGTCGACTTAGAATGTATGCTTTTGAATTCCGTTGCAACTTCTCGACAAATATATCTTTAATGAAAAGAGCGAGTCTTCGATGCAGCTATCCGAGATAAGCACTCGTAACACACATTTTAATGAATAACGTTTACGATCTAGCGACACGTGCTTAAATTTCCATTTCACGTGCTATCGAAATGTCTTGAGAATGAAAATCAACCCTTAAGCTCAAAATCCCCCAAATAGGTATACATTTTTAAAGTACATGACTTTGAAATTCAACATGCTAATAGAAGAACCAAGGCCGAGATGATCTTAAAAATTCTAAAAGAATAACCTCATTCCCATTAGGTTAAAGAACAATAAAAATAAGTACAATCTATAATTTCATGTGCACACTGGACGATTACGGGAAAACGTCGGGATTGCTGGCGAGTACACTATTTTAAAAATGCACCCATGAATATCACTGTTTCCAAACATGGCCGTACACCTTGTTCTCAAGTGGAATCAATGTCTTCTTGAAATGTATATCACTGTAATAAATCGGTTAACCATTTTTGTCGTCTGATAATTTCCAAAGATGTTATGCAAAAATCGGGTCATATGACTACCGTATTTGTCTAGAACCAGGAGATCGAATCTATGGTAGCAAACAAGAGTCAAAATGTGAAGTATGGAAGGTTGCTGTTTTCCGATGGCTTTAAAAATTGACAGGTATTGACTTAAAACTTTCTTGAACACAATTTATTACGTTTAAATAGTCAGTGGTCAACATGTACCTTCATGCTGACGTTGGTCGTCCATTTTCACTGACAATCCCAGCGCTACTCCTCCGTCTCAGGTGGTTACAGCTGCATTTCTTCAATTCTCGGATAAGTTTCTGTTGTTGGAGGACACACGTTGCAGAATAAAAAACCATGAAGGCGTCATCCACTTTTTAAGCTGATTTACAATTTATGCAATATATACATCAAGTTACCAACAGGACAAGTATATGCCATCGTAAAGATATTTTTTCGGTATTACCACGATATCAGAGTGATTTCACTTGCGTGGCCTGGAATCTACATGGCGTATTTGTATCGATAGTTTACCGCAGTCAGCTGATTTAAACTGGGAATTAAATGCAGTTTAATACAGAGAAAAATACACCTAGACATATGCAATATATTGAAGGCCAGTGTTCATTGTTGCTTATTCGCCGATCGCAAACGTTAAGACCCACTATACCATAGCCATCCGGCATGCATGATCGCCAGTTTGATTGGTGGAGGAAGAACTCGGGAAAACCCTGGTAAGAACCACCAACACACGGGATGATACTGGCAGCTTTCGCTTATTGGCCGTCCCCGAGACTCGAAACCACGAGGACAGAGGTGAGATGACAGTGATCGGTGAAAGCGTTTGACCACTAGGCCACCCAGGCCCAGATAGGCTCAGATGCAATCTCACATTAATAATTGTAACTTCTTGGATATTAAAGTAAAGAAAAAAGTCAGCATGCCATATACAATAAATAAAACTGACCATACCCAAACATTGGGTGTAAAGATAATTCATGTTGGAAAAAAATATCTTTAGTCATATCTACTCAGCTGCATGTGACAAGCCTTATCAGAGTGTGCACACTGCCGAAAGTAATTCAGTTGCAATAAACAACGACCATCTTTCAGCATCACCGCGTAGTGGTAATGACCTGCTACACAATTTGTACTCTAAGATCTGGGTACATGTATATTCCAACTTATGATCATAAACAAGACGAAATGAAATCGACTTCTAGATTGACAGAAAACGAAAAGGGGCACTGTGAGGCGGTATGCACCGCCGTTAATTCAATTAAATAAAGACCTCCTTTATTAACACTTATGTACCGCCGCTTGGTGCTGATCAGCGATCTCAATGAATCGCTTGAGCTTTGGGTACAGATATATTGCGACTTACAGTCATAGAAATTAAACTAAGCATATAGGAGCCATTTTTGTTATAGAGATATACGATAAAGGTCATTTTGCGACCGAATAAAGGACAAGACCGTGAGGAAGGGGGAGGGTGACGCGACGTCAATTTTCTTTATTATTTTTTTTTTTACAGTTTATTAATTAATCACGGTCTCCCATGGATCATCACTAAAGCCCATACCACTTGTATCTAACTATAAACGAACACACCAATTACTATAAGGGGGTAGGGATTTGTGATAATCTCAGGCACAACGTGTTCAATAACCAAACCGTACTGTAAGAAATAGTTGGGATGTGGAGCCTCCCCCTCTCCCCTATCATTCGCATAAATTGAATTTATTAGAAAATATTTCCACATTAAATATACATGTATCAATAATGATTGGAAAGCATGAATGATTTCTAATGAGAAAGACAACTCGATGTGGTCGCGATGTCTCAAAGAATGTATTGGGTGGTCCAATACTATATGCCATGCCTGCGTGCAGGCAAAAACGCAATTGTGTTTTGCACAATGTGGCGGCGCGGTACGATCAGCGTAGTGATAGAGATCTAACCTACATGAACATGTGGTCTAATGAGTCCGGAAAAAAATAGCGGCCGAAGACAATATCCTCCCGTCTGGAACCTCAAATTACTTTGCGTACTTTAAAACAGATTGAATTGTATTCGGTTTGTTTTATTTCATTATCGTCCTTATCTTTATATGTTAGGAAGGTTTTATACCTTATGTGACAGTCCGTGACATGAATGGTTAGGATGATGTGCGCGCAAGATAAATATTTTAGGTTCTAGTTACACTTTCGGAAAAAATAAAAAAAAAATTTATTCATATGAAATTAAAACAGAATTCCAACGCTATGTACATGATTAAACAGCATGCATCAACCCCCTTACGGCGATTGTTAATGCTAATTATTTGAAGAAATAAAAAGAACAGCGAAAAGACCACGATGGTTCTCAATGAAATAAGAGAACTAGATGATGATTGTCGGTAGGATATTCACCCCAGGTTGTCCTATACGTGTGTGAGCAATAAGTTCAGTCAGATCAATTGTGAGAAAAGGGTCACACAGTCGCCTGAATATTCGCCTCGTTGAAGATACTCGAAGAGATCTACCAACTAAATACGAGAAACTACTTTGTACCCAGTGGCGTCACTAGGGGGGTGCGGGGGCTGCGGACCGCACCGGGTGACACCATCAGAGGGGGTGACACCAAAATGACTGTCTATAAAATTTTTGAATGTTTCTACAGGAAGGGGGTCCATTGTGGGTGACGCCAACCCTAGTGACGCCACTGTTTGTACCAAAAGACGAGTCAGAGTATTACGAAAAATATTTGGATCCGGAACGCTTGTATAACTTAGCGAAATGTTTCTCCAAGCAAACGAAAATTGCATATTTTTATCACCTAGTTATTATTTATTTTTTTTTTCACTTATTAAGGCTTCGTCGTTCGTAATTGGATTACACACTGTTGTTATCGATATGGTTTCGATCACATTAAAGTTATCAAACTCGAACATCACAGCGTTCTACTCGTCTGCGGCAATTGTGGATTTATCAATGGCCTCGTAGTACAGTTTAGTTACCCTGCACAGGCTACTCTGTGCTCCTGTCATAATTTTGATGTCACGATTTATTCGAGTATGAAGTATTGACAACAACAATTTACCTTCCATTGTAATCGCATCAGCAGCTACTGATATAATACCAGTCACAGTACCTAATGGTATCACGGTACCAATTGTTTTTCCATAGACCTCAATGCTAATGTTTTGCGAAATAAATATACCTTCTATCCTACCTCAGCATGCATGTCACACACTGTCATAGAGAACAATGTTATATTGTCAATTTGACAAGGACAGAACCAGGTACTCCATTTCATTTAAGAGAGATAACTCTGCTATAACTAGACAGGGGTAAGAGTTATCTAGTCACACCAGACACACTTTCACTCATGTGTACCACATTTTAAAATTTTTAAAAAAAATACAAAATGTGATCTAGATATGAATTAACATAATCTCATATGTTGCCAAGAGGCTCAACTTTTTTAAGCCTAACAAAAAGTACAACTCTTACATAATGCACCAATCACAGCTAGTTTTGTGGTTTATTTCTGAATACAATGTTCCCTATACCTTAAGCTCCGCCCACCTGGGGTTGTACAATTGGTACCGTTATACCTAATACTGCTTCCGCAACGGTCATCGAGGTTGCTATTCCAGTCACACCAAAACCCCGCTGTGGCTGCATTGGTTTTGCCGTAAGCCTTTATCAATCGCGGCACGCAACTGTGCTTCTGCATCGCCGATTTCCCCACGTCGATATGCTGTGGTTCCGTACTCATTATATAATAAAAATACATTAATGCGACGCCATGGGCAGTATTGAATATAGGCAACTATATAAAAGTTATCTTATTTGTATAATGCATCAAAAAATATTTGACACAGAGTTGTTTTGTTTTCTCATCAGACTTGGTTCCATTGATAACTGAAATGTTTCCGATGAACGCCGTGCCGATATCAAATATTAATTCTCTGCGTTGAATTTCGCTGCGTTTGCGGTGATAATGCTGCGATTATTTATGTGTTCAAAAGCACGCAAATGGAACGTCAACACCCTCAAAAAACATACTTTGTGTTGTGAATGCCAGGTTCCTATCCATCCATTAATTATCAAACTTTCAATCTTTACAATTATATGAAACATTATTATGTAGACGACATTGTCGTCACTATTTGTCGTCGCTATAAACTAAAAGTAATAATTGACTCGCGATCACGTGAACAGAAATCCAAAAGAGTAATGATAGTTTGCCTGTAATAGATTTTTTGTCGACTGGGTTTAATGTAAACTTTAAAGCTATATCTGTGCTGAAGTATATATTACACACGGTAATAAATGGTATTGAAAAATGGGATCCAGTCTGGAAATGGATGAATATAAAATAGAGCATATATGAGTTTGTCTGGACATGATTGGTTGATAATGAAAATTAGAGTTTAGTATAAAGAATCTTTAGAGAGCTTATCCTAAATGTAACTGAAAAAATAGAGACATTGTTTTTTTGATGGAATTTCAGTCCTTTAAGAGTCTTGAGTTTGGAACACCAGTTACTGAAATTAGCGCCTTACTCTTTGGTGCGGAATTGAAAGCACATATTTTAAACACATGTTGGTCCAGAAAATGCCGCTGCTCATATCCTTTTCTCTACACAGGAGCTGTCATCTAGGATGCATCTATACTGATAAATATAGGCTTGATCATGAGCACTCAGAAAGTTAAAGTTATTAAATTTTTAATATCATGGTGTTTGCATAAGTTTATTGTACGAATTGAATTAGTACACTGAGTCCCACAGAGAGCTACTATGATACAGTGACTCCACATATGCATGTGCAATTAACTTTACTATAAATGTAATTATATGGTTCTATTTGAGGATAACAAGCAAAATTAATACCTTTTATAAACCACAGAGTGACTTTCAGTGCGAAATCAAACATATTCAGAGATACCAACCATTTGTCAAAGGGGGGGGGGGATGAATATGTAGATTTGACTATGTTAGGTGGAGTATTTTGCACATTGGTTCATATCTATGCAATCTCATATATTAATTTTATGCAATGTACCATTGATAGAGTAATTATGGTAAGCAATATGATATGTCCTGGCTGTGTTATTAAAAGTTATGCTTCCGATATGATCACTTAGGTGTCTACCACCATGCCTAATGGTGATGACCTCTCATGACTGCATCTTAATAATTTCATTGAGTGAATGGATGCCTACCTTAATTTAGTTTAAATTATATGTGTTCTGGGGGAATTTGTGTATTTTCTGCCATTAAAATATCCTTTTCTGTAATTAAACATGCACATAAAGATGGTCACCTGGACCTTTTACTCTTTAATTACATAATATGACAAGACTGGTGATAGATTTCAATCTTAATTGAAGAGGGATAAATGGTGATAGTAAAAAGGTGACTCTTGATTAGATAGACTTATTTAAATATATTTTCTGATTTCTTAAATAAAGCTGAAATACGTAAATGCTGCCTGAAATTCACCATTGCTATATCGGTGAATATGAACTTCCAATATAATTTAATATTCACTAATGTAATGCTTAACAACCGCAGATCCATACCCCATGCTTACTTATGCATTGAACTACTATTCCAAGGTCTGTCTAGAAGATTAAGGGTGGATATAGGACACACGGCACTACATGTTTGGAAAAAAGGGATCCACTCTGGAAATGGGTGAAAATGAAATAGAGTATATATAGGTTTGTCTAGCCAGGACTGGTTGATAATGAAAGTTAGATTTTAGTAAAAGGAATCTTTTGAGAGCTAATCCTAGCTGTAAACTGAAAATATAGAGACATTGTTTTATAGATGGAATTTATGTCCTTTAAGAGTCTTGAGTTGGGAACACTCATTACAATTAGCGCCTGACTCTTTGGTGCAATCAATATTGCATTGTTCACTGAGACACAGCCTTTGAGTCACTCTTTCAACATATATAGTACGGTTTTGTTACTTCATCAACCGAGAATATTAAGATTGACAAATTTATTTTTATGGCCATGCGCCATATATCAAATGGGCTTACAGAATAGGTGGTATGAAAAACCAAATTTAAAAAAGACAGATTAATACAAATGTATTAGCTCCGGTGCGTAGTGTTTCCCCACCGTGAAAAATTTCATTGTAGCAGAAACGTCACTTTAGATGTACATAATACTTGATAGCTGTAGATATGCAACTTACCAAGGAACGCTGACGGACTTAAATTGTATCGTTTTTCACCTTGTCCTTATGATGGAAAGAAAACGATATTCCAGTAAAAGGCTTTTCACGCATACCTTTATATTCTGTAAAAATATGTATTTGGTTAACGTATGTTGACCACCTTTAAAATTATACCAGCTACGCCAATTTTTGCCCATGTCAGTTGTGGAATCTGGTACATGTTTGAATATACCTATGTAGTTGCTGATTGATTAAATGCATGGCAATTTACCACAATGGCAAAGTTGTCTTCCGCGACAGCCGAAGTCCAGGGTCCGCAACGAGATTCGCGGTTATGTTTTCATTGCAGGAATTTATGCCATCCAAAGATTAGTCGTTGCCAGTATTTATACCTGCTAACTCGTTTAGCCGTTCTTTGGCGTCCGCATTGATGATTTTACTCACCTTGCCAAGAATTTCTATGGTGCTTGGTAGTTGAAGCGACATGCTAGCCTCTTGTTTTTTGTTGTTTCTTTTTCTTTTGTTTGTTTGTTGTTTTTTTTTTTTTCGGCAAACTAATCTAGACAATCCATCTTGTATTGGCAGAGAAACCATACAGACCACTATATCTTGGACATCTTCCAAACTCATCCCATTATTTCCCATGCTCCTGAGTTTTCCATGGATATTCTCGAAAAACCCATTTATACGATTCCATCTTTGTACATACATATATAGATAGTATTTTATTTGTATTAAATATTATAATAATATATAACGTTTTGTTTCATCAAATTGAATGCTTTACCTAGAAATGTACCGTAGGGATATAATTAATCCTATATACCTTGATTTCTTTTATAGGAATCCGGAATGACTGCATAGGTATCAACTTGTACGGTATACCCGTAATTTGTACGGGGTTTTTTCCTTTCTCGTCAGTGTACGGCCGTACAACCGTTTTGTACGATTTTTTCGTACAAATTTTTTTGTTTGTTTTAATTTTTTTTTTTTTTTTTTTTTTTCGTTTTGTGTGCATCCGGACTCTGGGCATGACTTTTTTTTAGAACGAGAATTCGGTGAGATTAGGGTGGCCTGAAACAATCAATCAGATCATACTCAAAACAAGCTTTTCCTTTGCCTCCAGTGTGTGAAGATTTTGTCGTTTATCGCCCTGAAATTTGACGCTCACTCGGATTTCTAATATTGACTAACTACCTGTGTAGTAAGTATGCTTTTTTTTTATTTTATACATTATTATTTTATCATTTATACTTATTACTCTCAAATGCATAAAGTTTGCATCAATTTTCATACTTTACATAGTGTGGCGGTCATGTTGGTGTAACCGTAATTCGTCCGACTTTTCTGAGTGGAGATAAAGTCGATTTATTAAAATTTTTAACAATATACTAATTAAAAATAAATACGCTACCGATTTTAGCACCGTCATTTTATCGTGCTGTTATAGTTTTGAATAAAGTTTGTCAGATACGTAATGCAAACAGGAAGATGCATTGCCATAATGACGTACGTAGTACAGATACCGAGTGACGTCGTTCTCATGGCTCGAAAATATGTAACACTGCCAATTAATATCAAGTTTATGACCAAAATCGGCACACCATATAGCACATTCATAACTTTTCAAACACCAGATACACAATTTTAATAGAAACGATCAACAGCTTACGAGGTATAAACTTCTGGACTTTTACTTTGTCAATTTTTTTTTATTTCTAGATTTCTATTTTTGGATAGCTCCTGGCGTAATATCTTGAGGTTTATGGGGAAAAATATAAATTCATAACACATTTGAGATCAGGAGATCTTCCTATCTCACATGTCAAATCTAAATTTTTAAATTATTTTTTTTTTAAATTTCTTTCTTTAGAACGAGAATTCGGTGAGATTAGGGTGGCCTGAAACAATCAATCAGATCATACTCAAAACAAGCTTTTCCTTTGCCTCCAGTGTGTGAAGATTTTGTCGTTTATCGCCCTGAAATTTGACGCTCACTCGGATTTCTAATATTGACTAACTACCTGTGTAGTAAGTATGCTTTTTTTTTATTTTATACATTATTATTTTATCATTTATACTTATTACTCTCAAATGCATAAAGTTTGCATCAATTTTCATACTTTACATAGTGTGGCGGTCATGTTGGTGTAACCGTAATTCGTAAAATTTTTAACAATATACTAATTAAAAATAAATACGCTACCGATTTTAGCACCGTCATTTTATCGTGCTGTTATAGTTTTGAATAAAGTTTGTCAGATACGTAATGCAAACAGGAAGATGCATTGCCATAATGACGTACGTAGTACAGATACCGAGTGACGTCGTTCTCATGGCTCGAAAATATGTAACACTGCCAATTAATATCAAGTTTATGACCAAAATCGGCACACCATATAGCACATTCATAACTTTTCAAACACCAGATACACAATTTTAATAGAAACGATCAACAGCTTACGAGGTATAAACTTCTGGACTTTTACTTTGTCAATTTTTTTTTATTTCTAGATTTCTATTTTTGGATAGCTCCTGGCGTAATATCTTGAGGTTTATGGGGAAAAATATAAATTCATAACACATTTGAGATCAGGAGATCTTCCTATCTCACATGTCAAATCTAAATTTTTAAATTATTTTTTTTT
>JAECUM010014284.1:0-62481 GCA_016617855.1 Megalonaias nervosa
AAAAGTAGAAATTGCATCTATAATTTCAAATTCAATGAAGTCATTGTTTAAATTGTCGAATGTTTTATTAAGAGTAGATTATGTCTTAGGATTTCTTTTCAAATGAATAATTTTTTTAATGATTGTCATTATGATTTTAGATAAGAACAAAAAGAAAAAAAACAGCAAAAAAAACAAAGAAATAAAAAAATCATTAGCTTGCAAGAATAGTATAATTTCTTTTATTTCTTGGCTTTCTTAAGCAATATTTATAGATTTCTTTCCAAAACTATAAACTGACTTCCGTAGCTAAGTTTTGCATGTCATTCATTTTTCTTATTTTATGCAAAGGCTTTCTACCATAAGACTAAGAATTTCTTGGCCAAATTAGCAACTTTTGGCCGTGTATATTAATGTATTTATTAAAAGTTATCTTATTCTTTTATCTAATGCAAACATCACTTTTGTTCTGGCATGCCAATGGCATACATGATTATCAATATCAATAGATTATGCATGCCAATGGCTTACATTATTATCAGTATCAATAAATCACTCTTGTTCTGGAATGCCAATGGCATACATGCTTATCAATGTCAATAGATTATGCATGCCAATGGCATACATTATTATCAGTATCAATAAATCACTCTTGTTCTGGAATGCCAATGGCATACATGCTTATCAATGTCAATAGATTATGCATGCCAATGGCATACATTATTATCAGTATCAATAAATCACTCTTGTTCTGGAATGCCAATGGCATACATACTTATCAATGTCAATAGATTATGCATGCCAATGGCATACATTATTATCAGTATCAATAAATCACTCTTGTTCTGGAATGCCAATGGCATACATGCTTATCAGTGTCAATAGATTATGCATGCCAATGGCATACATTATTATCAGTATCAATAAATCACTCTTGTTCTGGAATGCCAATGGCATACATGCTTATCAGTGTCAATAGATTATGCATGCCAATGGCATACGTTATTATCAGTATCAGTAAATCACTCTTGTTCTGGAATGCCAATGGCATACATGCTTATCAATGTCAATAGATATATTTTCTTATACAGTCTGATATTCTGTAAAGTCACCATTGACATACACATCCCCTTTAATCAAATTGCCCAAGGTCAATTTCCAAAAGGTCACAAAGTCGAAGTCAGCATGCTATTAACATTTCGAATCTACAGATAATCTACACAGCATAGTAAGAAAACATGGAAACCAATTTTAAATACTGCTCTTTATATATTTCCCAAAGAATATCACGATCATGTTTCACGCCAAATTCAATTCCATTCAGCAATTCTCTTTTACAGAATAAAATAATCCATCATTATATTTTTTATTATTTGGAGACTCTTTTTTTAGTTAACTGAAATACCCTCATATCCATCCCTAAAAAAATCCATCCTCTATTCTCTGATATGCTTTAACAACTGAAATAATACCATAATCTCCAGCTAGTGATATTAGATAGTCATCATCATTAGGCAATATGCTAATCTCTAGCTAGTAATATTAAAAGTCATCATCATTATCATCATCATCATCATTAGGCAATATGATAATCTCTAGCTAGTAATATTAAAAGTCATCGTCATTATCATCATCATTATTAAGCAATATGCTAATCTCTAGCTAGTAACATTAAGAGTCATCATCATCATTTAAATGCCTAGAACGTCTTTCAACATTTCAACACATGAGTTTAAGGGCTAATCTTTGCTAATCTGGTGAGTCCTCTCCATTACAGATTTATATAAAATTGTTTTTCTGTTATTTATCTTTAGTTTGTTGTACGCTGGGAGTACAGCCAGATATATCTGAGAAATTGTTTCTCTTTAGTTTGTTGGACGTTGAAAGTTAAGCCAGATATATGTGGGAGATTGGTTCTCATTAGTTCGTTGTACGCTGCGAGTAAACGCAGGTATATCTGGGAGATTGGTTCGTTCGTAGTACGCTGGGATTACATCCATATATATCTGGGAAATTGGTTGTCTTTAGTTGTACGCTGAGAGTGAGCCATTTATATCTGGGGAAATTGGTTCTCTTTAGTTGTACGCTGGGAGTAAGCCATTTATATCTGGTGAAATTGGCTCTCTTTAGTTGTACACTGAGAGTAAGTCATATATATCCGGAAAATTGATTCTCTTTATTAGTACGCTGGGAGTAAGCCATATATATCTGGGAAATTGGTTCTTTTTAGTTGTACGTTGGGATTAAACCATATACATCTGGGAAATTGTTCAGTGGTGCTCAGATTCATATCCTTTATTCTAAAATTATTTTTACTTCTGTCTGATAAAAAAGTAAATTTGGCAATGATGGGATAGGGTTTTGGGCCTTGACATTTTTTGTTACCCAAACTTACTTGATTGATCCCCATTTCGCTAAGCACGATCAATCTGAATGTCAGTGGCAGACTCGGTTGTTCGAATTTTCTCATTGTAATAGTACTTCGGCAGTATATCTAAGATTGGCTGGACAATATGAAGAAAATTTTAATTGAATTCGAAGGAAATAGGAAGGTAAAATGCATATGCTACATAAAATGACTTTTTTAAACAGCTTATTGTGTAGAGAAACAAGATTTGGAAATCCTAATAATTATCAATATCAATAGATCACTGTTGTTCCGGAATTGCAATAACATAAATGCTTATCAATATCAACAAATCACTCTTGTTCTGGCATGCCAATGGCATACATGCCTATCAATGTCAATAGATCACTCTTATTCTGGAATGCCAATGGCATACATGACTATCAATATCAATAAATCGTTCTTGTTCTGGAATGCCAATGATATCACATGCTTACAATATCAATAAATCACTCTTGTTCTGGAATGCCAATGGCATACACGCTTATCAATGTCAATAGATCACTCTTATTGTGGAATGCCAATGCATACAAGAATGTCAATATCAATAGATCACTCTTGTTCTGGCATTGCAATAGCATAAATGTTTATCAGTATCAATAGATCACTCTTGTTCTGACATGACAATGGCATACTATGCTTATCAATAAGAATAAATCAGCATGCCAATGGCATACGTGCTTATAGATATCAAGAGGTCACTCTTGTTCTGGGATGCCAATGATATACATGATTATCAGTATCAAGAGATATGTTTTCTCATGATGGCGCTCTGCAGTTTAGTATTTTGCATAGGCTTAGAATTTTAAAGAAAAAGAATTTCCCCAGGTTTCCTCACTGGTTATACTGGTTATTTAAAAAAGACCTTGTATATCTTAGGTATTGTTCAAAGAACCTTTAATTCCCTTTAGTTTGGTATATGATTGATGGGTGTAATATGGGTTATAGTGTATACAGCTTGGCCTTACTCCAGATGTGCACCTTTCAAAAAAAGTGCTAGCTCCACTTGGTCACTTTCACTCCCTGAACTTCAGAGGTAAACTGTAAAAAAAAGAGCCTATAACTTTTTTACATTTTATATATTTGGTAATTCATTCATTACACTTTCAGAAGCTGGTATTGTCTAGTCTGGCAAAATTCGGTTTCCATATTTTAATAGCTGCTAAGGATAGTGTACTTTAGACAAATTCAGACTGATTTTTGGAGCACAAGGGAACAGTCATTTTAGTTAGCAGTGTGCTAAGATCATTTACAATTTCCAAAAGTACAATATCCAAAGAAATGTCGGCCACGTTACATCAAAGTAGCATAGAGGTATGCCAACATTCTCTCCACTGTGCATGTTTTAAATGCAAACAATTTTCACGTTACATACGTCACTCTCTCAAAAGTACATAACAACTGGTGAGCGCCCCCTATACAGGCTGATATTCTCTTAAGTCGCCATAGACATAAACGTCACTTTGAATCAAATTGCACGGGGTCAGTTTCCAAAAGGTCACAAAGTCGAAGTCAGCATGCTATTAACATTTCGATTCTACAGAGAATATACACAACATAGCAAGAAAATATGGAAACCAATTTTAAATACTGCTCTTTGTATTTTTACCAAAGAATATCACGATCATGTTTCACACCAAGTTGAATTAAATTCAGCAATTCTAATTTATAGAATAAAGCTTATCCACCATTATATTTTATTTTTTATTTGGAGACTCTCTTTTTTAGTTAACCGAAATACCTTCATATCGATCCATTACAAAATTAATCCCTTATTCTCTGATATGCTTTAACAACTGAAATAATATCATATTCTGCAGCTAGTGATATTAGAAAGTCATCATCATCCTCATCATCATCATCATCATTAAGCAATATGCTAATCTCTAGCTAGTAACATTAAAAGTCATCATCATTATTTAAATGCCTAGAAAGTCCTTCAACATTTCAACACATGAATTAAGGACTGATGTGTGCTAATCTGATGAGTTCTATCCATTGCGGATTTATATAAAACTGCTTTTCTGTTGGTTCTCTGTAGTAAAGCAAGATATAACTGGGAAATTGTTTGAAGCTGGGATTAGAGCCATATATATCTGATAAATTAGGTCTCTTTAGTTTGTTGTACGCTGGGAGTTCAGTCAGATATATCTGGGAGAGTACACTGTGAGTTCAGTCAGATATATCTGGGAGACTGGTTCTCTTCAGTTCGTAGTACGCTGGGGTTACAGCCATATGTATCTGGGAAATTGGTTCTCTTTAGTTCGAAGTACGCTAGGGTTACAGCCATATATATCTGGGAAATTGGTTCTCTTTAGTTGTATGCTGGGGTTACAGCCATATATATCTGGGAAATTGGTTCTCTTCAGTTTGTTGTACGCTGGGAGTACATCCAGATAGATCAGGGAAATTGGTCAGTGGTGCTCAGATTCATAACTTTATCTGAAATCATTGTTCCTTCTGTCTGTTAAAAAAAACAAAAACAAATTTGGCAATGATGGGGTAGGGTTTTGGGCCTTGACATTTTTTGTTACCCAAACTTATTTGATTGATCCCCATTTCGCTAAGCACGATCAATCTGAATGTCAGTGGTAGACTCAGTTGTTCAAATTTTCTCATTATAACAGTACTTCGGCAGTATATCTAAGATCGGCTGGACAATATGAAGAACATTTTAATTGAATTCGAAGGAAATAGGAAGGTAAAATGCATATGCTACATAAAATGACTTTTTAAACAGCTTATTGTGTAGAGAAACAAGATTTGAAAATCCTAATAATTTTGATTCACTGGAGCATTATATGACAACACTACTAATTGTTAAATCTAATTCTTATTTTTTTTCCATGAGAAATCGGGGGCGGGGGGCAGTATCAGAACACAGCGCTTTATTTGTTAATTTGTTTTTAACGATATTTCAATATGTTTTATTAGCCAGTAATATTTTACGTCACAAATAATTAGTTTTCTGAAGCTTTGATTGACTCACGTCCGCAATTGACACCTAGTTATGTACTTCCCACCTATGCCATGTCTCATTTGCGTCACAGACAGACAATTAAACAATGTATTTGATTAAGTCAGTAAAGTTATATAAAGAAAATTGTTTCTACAAATCCTAGGCACGTTGTATATTTAATATGTTATCTACGAGTGACGCTGTAAGCAAGGAACGTCAACTATATAATTAATTTCACGGTGAGCAAAAACCATGTACATGTACTTAAAAGTAGCACGGAATCAGGTGCACGCCATTTCAGCATTGAACAATGGATGATCATTGTGATTCTGGGAATGCTGTGAATTTAAATACATGGTGTCTTAGGGCCGCCGCACTTGCAACCAAATTACGATAAGATAAATAGAAGGTAAAAAATTAAGAATTTAAAGAAGAAACAAACAAAGTACAATTAATTCAAATTTCATCTCATAATTAAACATGCAAATAAGGAAATACATTCGTGTCGATACGGTAATCGCTCTGCCTCTATTATATTTGCAACATGCTTGACAGCGGCACATTGTCGATAATCACTTGGAACTGGCAACACGGTAGGAGGCTGTCAATCACTGGATTTAACCATCACAGGTAAAGTACACATCTTCATTATTTTAGTTTAAAACCACATACTCTCTCTCTCTCTCTCTCTCTCTCTCTCTCTCTCTCTCTCTCTCTCTCTCACACACACACACACACACACACCAAGAAAATTAGGTTTCGTTATCTGTAATGAAACAACGATTATTAACAAATTTTCTCGTGCCACAAGTTCACAACACCGACCAAATTGCAACAACAGCAGCAGTAACTACATGAACCATAAGTACTATTACTAGCCTTTAATAATGTAGCATTACAACCACAATTCATATAATATTAACAACAATAACTACTTTTGCTACTACTTTTATCATCGTCATTATTTGTACTACTTTTGCTGAACGAGATCATTCTACTATTACTTACAGAAAGAATTTCGTATAATAATTCAAGTATATAACTGTTGCATTAGTAACCTGCTTGATACCTTTAACAAAAACAATACTTCAATGATATTAACTATGAGAATATCGCAACGGTATAAATCATTAAGTCTAAAACCGACACTTCGATGTTGATAACTTGTTCACAAATTAAGCCCTAGTTGTAGAACTGATACGTGATACGCACAGAGAACATTTTGTCTAATAAATTGCTTCACGGTTGAAAATTTACTATTAAGTGATGCTTTATTCAAAATGGTGTATTTGTGGCTTTTCTGCAGAAATATTTCTTTCTTTCTTGCATTGACTGAAATATAAAATCAAACACAGAAATGTATCAAAGAGTCTCCATCAGTGCATTTCCTTTGAAAAAAGAGAGAAAAAAGATGTTTAAAAATACATCTAAATTTTCATTACAGGGCATGGAGAAATTAAACCACATACTGGACTTAACTTTTTTCTTTAAATTTTAATTTAATTTGTAATGTAATTTTATTTCACCCATCTGAATGTCTTTTGAACTTACGCCATGCCCCTGTATCGTCTTACATCTTGTGTTATCCGTCTGTCAACGTTTCCTATTTTCGACTTCCTTTAAAAGAGCGCAACATCATTGTACCGCATTTACAGAATGGATTCTGGTCAAAAGGCATTTATAGTTTATACAAATGCTGATCCGCCAACAAATGCAGTTCAGCCATCAAAAATGGCCGCAAAATTGCACAATAGAACAAATCTTTCATCAATTTCTTCTCAAAACGCAATCAAGAGAATTTGACCAAATTGTAAGAAAGCCCATAAAAAGATTATGTTCAAAATATAACAGTCTACTGGCAAACATGGCTGCCGTTACCAAGACTGCGAGGACCTTAAACTAACCATTCTAACAAATCGCTGAACAGACTTTGACCCAATCAAACAAAACTGTGCTCGGCATGAACTTTTGATCTGATTTTGACAAAAACTGGTCTAGATTACTAGATCTTTTTACACTAATGTCAGTCCGGTTAGCGATCTCAAGCCCACCTGTGCCTCTAATTTGTAAATTTTTTTTTACATTTTTAAATCTTCAAATTGTAATCATCCTAAACTGTAACATTAATTCAGAAGTGGGCTGAACGTACATTCTGTCAGTGTATGATAACATCCGCTTGCTGAAATTGGGTTTCTGAGACACTTGCACCCACTTGGATAAAACAAAATGTTGATAGTAATTGACGCTTGCATATTAAAGTGCGCTTTTTACCTAACGGATCACGATTCAGTTCCTGACAGGCCCGGCTCTAGGATGTGCGGGGCCCAAGGCAGCATGCGATGAGCTCGGGGCCCCAAGCAAAATAAATTGCATTGCGGAGAAGCGCGGGGCCCAAGGCGGTTGCCTCGGTCGCTTTACCCTAGGGCTGCGCCTGGTTCCTGACAAGGCTCGCGGGTGGTCTGATAAAATATAATGGATGGTAAAATGCCATTGAACATATTTAAAATGAGTGAGCGAAACCATTTGGCTGAAATTTTGATTAACCTTTGAATTAGGTGCTCATCGAGACTGACATTTTGTGTCACTAACTTTGAAATCCTCGTTTTCATTCTATATTTGGAAACGTGACAATAACCAGAAGTTGTAGATGACATTTACTAGGTAATACTATAACTTACGAAATCTTAATCGAATTGTATAAGATTCTGGTATTATTGAGTTGATGTAAGACATTATACATTGAGCGACCAGGTTATCATGGTACCGGCCAGAAATTAATGGACGTGCAATGTAGGGTATCTTACTTCTGAGTGATGTCGCTGTCTTATTTATTTTTCTATTTCAAATTTATTTTTCTTTCATATGAATATAAGACATTAGTAATATAGCAGTGACAATAAAGAAAGAACGCTTCATGAGCGTGTTAAATACAAATTAATCATTTAAGTTACTAAATATTCGTCTGCGCGTTATTTGTCGTCCATGAGCTATATGCAAAGACTGATAGATTCCTCTATTGTGGAAGAAACATTACCAACACAATCACTATTGGGAAACAAATGCTTTGAGAGAAGAAAATCAAAGATATCAGCTTGTCTTTTCAAACATAGTATAACAACAATCTTTCAACGGATCAGTGTCGAAGTCAACATGTGGTCTTTGGGATAAAGGAAGCCATCAAATTCGCAATAATTAATAAACCTTAAATGGGCCACTACTTACTGTCGAAGATCTTTTTTTTTTTTTTAAAGAAAAATTACTCTAGGTTACTTTATTATTTTGGGTAGAAAACTACGATAGAGCAATTTCCAGAGGGGAAATGTAGTGAAATGTAATAATTTTTCTTGGGGTGGTGGTGTAATGACTAGTTTGAATTACTACTGGAAAACCGGAACGGAAAATAAAAACTAACACCATAGAACAGTCCACATGTAAATTCTAGGATACGTCTCAAAAACTAGAAACAAGACACCAAAAACTTGGCTTCTGTGCCTCAGGTGCACAATACTTCGAGTTCAACCCTAAACGGCACACATTAACTGATGCGATGGACCATCAGAATCGTTGTCAACTGATATAAATGTCAAAACTGGCCAATTAAAATGTGTTCAGCCAAAACAACCGTAAATTTATTTTCTTCATTAGTTATCAATTTTCTACCGTTATCACAAAATCACTAATTTACAAGTATATTATATTTTCAGATAAATAGTTGAAAGACTTTTGTTGTTTAGTATATTAGGCAAGTTTGCGAGAAACTTTCATCACATAGTAGCGGAAATGACGAAGCGAAAGTATGTTACTAAATATTTATTTTATTACTAAATGTTTATTTTAGTAATGCAGAATAACACAATTTAATTAATGATGATACAAAAAATGGAGTATGATACAATTTAAAACATGATGATGCAAAAAAAATGGAGGACGATACACTTTTTAAAAATGATGACAAAAAAATGAGGATGATAAAACTTCAACAATGATGATACAAAAATGAAGGGTGATACAGTTTTTAAAAATTATATGAAGATGGTGTGTTCAAATACCCAGAAATGTCATACAGTAAAATCAGAGCAAACAGTGTTTGTTTTCTTTTAACAAAATAATAATGAAAACAAAAAACGTGAGCGTAGATTGATAGTTATTTATCTCGTGGAATTGGGATCAAGTTATGATAAATGCAAAAGTTCATTCTTTAAAGATACATCATTTATTTCAAAATGTTATTTAGATAAAAATGACTGAGTCTTGAAATCAATCGTTCAAAAGATATTACTTAAAGCTGACTAAATTGGAATGAAGCACTCGGTAATATAACTTTAAGTAACATCGAGTTGGCTTTAATGCTGTTGAAGCTACATATTTTCAAACACCTCCCGGCAACAAAACGCCAAGATCAATAATTTTGATCCTATGTGATGAACAAAAATTATATTCCCAACAAGAATTGATAAGTGCCGAATGATGATTTGATCAATGAACAATTCATTCACTTTGTATCAAATTCAAGGAGTATAACAAACATTTCTCATTGATCTTGTCACTTAAAGTTTGTAGAAAAATCGAAAAGAGGCGAAATTCAAGAAATTTTATAAACAAATAACATTTGGACTAATTTATTAAATCATGTTCACGACCTGCACAAAAATAAGTACATTTTGAATTATCAGCTGTTGACGATTGGTTATTCAGTATTTTCAATCCTATTTATTTTAACAACATTAATATTTGTCAAAGTGTATAAGTAATGAGAGAGGGAAAGATGAATTGATGAATGCTCATATATTAATTCATCAGTACTTGATGTATAAATATTGATAGCTATCGGTAATATTAGTAATTAATGTCGTTGTGTCGTTCATGTATGACTAATATTAAATTATCTGGCATTATTCCATAGAGAGAATCAGACTTATTTGTTGACTGTTCATTCCAAGTAAGCAGCTCAATAAATTTCACGGTCAGTGTATTTAATCCCATCAAAAATATTGGCATTTGATGAAAATTAAAAAGTAAATCAATCCACAATTATATCAATTCTCTGTCAACAAAAGTATCGTTTTATAATGCAGCACTCCCAGCGTACAGTAATTTGCGTGTCTAAAGTACTCGCCTGAAGTTCTAATAGAGGTCGCTCTGAAATAATACTCCATCTTTTACATTTATCTCATTGTCATTTATTCACGGAAATGAGATGAAATATGTACGGAAATGAAATATAAAATTCTTTATAATTAATATCAAAAACTAATTGTAACAAACTCGATGACTTGTGCTACGGTCAATACTTCTAACGGTCTGTAATTCGTAACTAAATGTTTATAATATTTTTAAAAAATGTACTTCAGCACTTAGGGACTATATGAATAAGGACGTTATGATAACAACGTACAGAGAACATGTTTGCACACGTAATATAAATCAGCCATATTAATAGTTACTACTCGATGCGCAGTACATGTTTGACCAGTGGTGTATATATAGTTTGATAAGGATTATGGTATATTCTAGGATCTTGAACAGTTTATGATACAATCAAAGAAACCAAGGAGTTTGTGTATTTGTCGACTTATCCTGAAAGACAAGCCACGCAGTTTTCAATCGTTTACATACTGCAGTCATACAAGTGCATAAAGCGGCCATACGATTAAAGTACAGCCCTATGATTGTGTAGAACAACCATATAATTACATAGTTCAGCCATACGTTTGCATACTACATCCATACTATTACATAATGCAGCCATATGATTACATACTGCAGTCATATTATTGCATAATGCAGCTATACGATTACATAGCACAGCCCTATGATTGCATCTATGGCATACTGCAGCCATATAATTGTATGATGCAGCAATGAGATTGCATACTGCAACCATACGTTTACATACTGCAACCATACGTTTACATACTGCAGCCATACGACTGCATACTACAGCCACCTCGATTGTCCATGCAAGCAAAATTGTCAACGCTGTTTAGAAACTTGGCAAAAGTATGTTTATTACTTAGAACCAGTAGTGTACTAATGGGGGGGAGGCCGGTTGATGGTTGCCTTGGGCGCAAAAGGTCTTGGTGCACCAAAAACCCCTTTGGGCCATCATCGTCGCCCAGGGTGCCATTTACCCTTAGTACGCCACTGTTTAGAACTGGTCAGTTTCAGAAGAATTTGGATTGTAGCTTATTTAAGCAAACGACGGATTGCAAAATATGGACATGTTTTTAGTCAATGGTTTATTTTTATTTCATTTGAATTTGTAATTTGTTGCGGGAAGGGGGCATTTTAATCAGTCTGCATCTCTTAACAGATAGTCACATAGTAAACAGCTACTCTAATGGATTTTTTATCAACAAAAATTACTCCACATAATCTATTGTAAATAAAATATCTCGTACCTGGTCTCGTGTGGCCTGTTCTGACAAGTGCAGCTTAAAGTACGAATATTTCTTGATGGCAATCTGTCAATCATCACTAGAAACACATTGTGTTGTCAGAGAAAAAAAATACGAATGATTATATATATACGCTTTTCATGTGAGACCTCATTTCTAGTGGCCAATCAAGATAATTACAAACGAATGAACCACACGTAAAATATGACCGTTACTGCAGTGTTACTTCCAGCGGCGTTAAGCTGTTGTTTTTTTTTCGGATGGAACGCATTAAATTTAAAAGAATTCTTTGCTACAAGAAAATTTATGTTGAGTTCTTATCAATAATTAAAACATACAGTCTTTGAAATTTTAGGGAACAATACTCTAAATTATTTTGCATGATTTTTATGCTCTGTCACAACCGCGAAATGATTTATTGTTTTTTTTGGGGGGGGGGGTTTCGCGTTTTGATCTAGATCGACATTTTGTTGGTTATATCGTGCGGAGGCAAGTAGATTAACGTGCCTTGTCAAAGTGTTTTCGGGCTGATTCATTGGTGGGGAGCGAACTTGCCCCTTTCTTATCATGAGTTTAATGCCTTAACAACTGGGCGACGGCGGCTTCTCTGATGAAATTATCAATCTAGTCCTCAAGGCCATAAAGACTTCTCTTGTTGAACAGCCACTTTTGTGTACTTCGCTATTACAGCTTTCATTTTTCTTAAATTTTGGACCTATTAAATTACCTGGAAATAATGTCCATCTCTATTCACAAGCAACTGATTTATAACCAGAGCTGAGATAGTCAATAGCGTGGCATGTTAAAAAATAAAACTTTTATCAATATGAAGTCGTAATATCGTTAAGTATAAACTAGATATTTCATGCCAAATAGTTGGAAAATGTTTTATGAATACTGAAACTGTATATGAAAAGTAGCGACAATACCCTAGGTGTACGGAGATTCAGAGCTGAATGCACCGACAAATTTTCAATCCAGCGTAATTTTGGAAGGCTGCTGATCTTGACACTGGTAGTATTAGTCAGCGATTGGTACTTGCGTACATTAAAGTTCGACTGACATATATCAATCTTTTTCAATCGATGGATGATCCACTTGTTGGTCAAACATTCAAAAAGTTCAACCAGCAATTGTCTGCCGACTGCTGCCATTGCTGTGATGGTGTCGTGATCACAGTCGGGTCGAAAATATTTGTCGTATGTCTTCCTGCAGCAACAATGAATCGTTCAAAGTAACAACTTTTATAGATTCAAATGTCATAACATCAAAAATTTAATTCATTTTTTGGGGGTGAAATTTTCAGTGTATATTGCAGAATAATTTTGCTTTCAATGAAAGCTTTTGCCATTGAAAAACGCTTCTGTTTTTACATATATTGCCATTTTAATGGCTAGACGGAGCTATCAGTGCCTGGGCAATCCATCAGTATTTATAGATCCTGAATTGTTGTTTATGAAACTTTACTTTCATCGTTGTATTTGTGGCATCATGTAACTAGGTTCTACACGTACCACCGAATCGAACATTTGAATCTAAACGTGAGGATCCGACCACCAATGAAAATTTATTCTATATCCAATACATCATTGCTTAATTATGCAATAAAACCACATATCAAACTCTTAAAACAAACGCCTACAAGGCCTGCTCTCTAATCCTGAAAGCTATCTGATCTGTTGATAATAACTCTGTTAATAAATAAAGCTTTAATACAGTTTGACTAAATTCTCTACAAAACAGACTACTACATTATTTTAGCTATCTTGAGTATAAAGTTTCTTGAAATATTCTGAAAGATTTGTGTGTGTCTGTGTGTGATCTATTGTATTGTCTATATTTTATGCACACGCCAATGTTCTACAGACCTATGGAAAAATCCCAAGGAAACTTGCATGCACCTAATTCGTGCCAAGTACATGTCTAAGTTCATACTCTTGACTTGAAACTTTTGTCCTTTCAGTCGCTAGTGGTATAGCTACGGAAAAGAATATTCAATTACTAACTTTCGTTTAGATGACGAAATGAATCTGTTTGATGTCCTTCGTGCCGTACTGGTTCGTCTCGTACTTCTTGTGCACAGTCTGTTAGTCATCTGGCTAACCACAAGCATCACCAAACGAAGAGTCTTCTGGTTATTGGCTGCCGCAGACATTGGAATCATATTGGAAGGATTTGTAACAATCTTTTACAAGAAAGCCAAGGAATGGAAATGGTAAATGCTTTAATAATAATAATAATAATAATAATAACAATAATAATGTTGATGCTGCTGCTGATGATGATGAAATATTGAGAATATGTGCTAACCTATTTAAAATAGAATTCTATTTCTGAACGTTTTCTGTACATGAAAAGAAAGAAATCCTCAGTACGTATATAGTGGTGTTTAGTGGCACATAATGACTATAGTGACTATATGGTGCCAACTAAAAGTGAAATTCGAAAATGTAAAAATGATGAAACGCATAGAAATTCTAAAAAAGATAAAATCTTCCAAATCAACATAAGCACGAAGTAGGAGAAGATAGAATACAAAGGTTAAACTTTATCGAATTATTTAAAATGTATATTAAATGAAAGATAAAAACAGTTAGTATAAAATCCTTAGACATCTGGTCAAAATTTGTTATATGAGCCACATTCCCTCAAAAAGTTCAAGATCTATCCGGTGGTACACCATCAAACCTTTCTTCATCGAATGCGCATCAAAATATTTCTGCCTCACAGAGTGGAAGTCGACACACTGGACAAGAATGTGTTCCACTGTCAGTGGACATTGGCAGAGTATGCAATCTGGTCGAGGTTCACCTTTAAAGAGGTATGCACGAGTCAGGTGTATGTGGCCGACATGCGATCGGATAATACCATATTATCTCTGCTATTTATTCTTACCTGGCGAGGTGGGAGGGGCGGGTGGTCCAGTGGTCTTAAGCACTCGCCTTTACTGATCACTGTTGGTGGAGGTTTCATTCCTCGCACTTTGCCCAGTATGAATAACATCCTTATTTATGAAATATTTGAAGTTAGCATATGGAATTATGGAATCTTCCGTTCGAAGACTGAAAAAAGTATTTGAGTGTTGTAAGAGTAATTGTTCTTTCTATTGCAAGATTTAAAAAAAAATTCCTCGGACAAGAGGGAATTTCTGATTGACGTAGTTTTAAAGGAAAATAAGTAAAATCGAACACAAACGGTGATATGTGTGTACAGGTAAAATTGAACGTTTAGATTATTTGATTCTGAGCTAGAATGCTGAAATATGTTGTTATTCACTTTTAGCCGCTGTTAACCAGTACTGATTTATATTATCCCCTTGATTGTTGATTTCATTTTGTCATCGCAGGTTTTGCCCATGCTTCTTCTTTTATATGCTGGGGACAGTTCCATCCATCTGGCTTCTGGAAATTCATAGGATGGATGAGTATGTTCGAAACAAACGCTCCTACAACCACAGCATCACTCAACCAGAGAACACCACGTCAAACGGCAATAAACAAGTCTTAGAAGCCATACAAGGGGTAATTGATACAGTAATCTATTGAGTCATTTAAAAAAATTAATTTGTTCTGATAATTTTCATGCACATTTTTACTGTTTTCAAACAAATATGAACTAGCATATAACTAATCAAGGGTCGCTTTAAACGAAACAATTGAATCGGAACATAATTTTTCCAGCTTTTTCTCTTCCCCGCTATTTGTTTTCGACCGTATTTTGTATGACATTATTGGGCCAGATGTATAATTGAAGCATATATTAACGAACTGATGCAATGAAATTTACGCCTTTGCTTAGTAAATTTTAATGTTTGAGATGCTATATATTTTATTTTGCTATTTGTTCCTCTCTTCTAATTTTCCTTTCAGTTGTATAATAACCAGATTTTCGTATCATCTGGTTTGAGCGGCAGATGCTGCAACTTATCTGGCATTGTATTATACAATAAGCAGCCTGTTTGCAATTACATTATCACAAGTACTATTATATATTTCTGCATGATGTATATTAAAGTATATAATAAGTAAAAAAAAGTAAAAATTAGTATATATATATATATATATATATATATATATATATATATATATATATATATATATATATATATATATATATATATATATATATATATAAGCAAGATCATTTATGCGTCCATTTTGGAATAGATTTTGTAAGACCTGATACATACACAAAACTGCGGAAGAACTAGTTTGATACGGCGTAGGGATATGTCGAGGTCGTCATGCCAAGACGTATTCATTAGCCATATAAATGAGGTCTTTTCCCGACTTAGAACAAAACACGAATGCTGTTTCGCATTAATTACATACCTCCTCTTTTACGTTTTCTAAATATTTTTAGCTTTACTATATGAATGCGATTTAAAACGAATTGGGATTTATGACATTTTGATGTACTGTGTCAAGAAATATATATGCATGGACGCCATAGAAGAAACCTAAATAGTTCGAATCTGGTTGTATGATACGGAAAAACGGATTGAACATCTGTATGGAACGCCGTAAGCAATGGTTAAGATTAAATGGGTATGCAATAAAATAGTACATATCTGTTAAAATCATAGACATAATGGTGACGTTATAGAGTACATCTAGGCTTGAGTGAAACGTGTCTTTTAAAGTCATAGACATAACGGTGTCATTATAGAATATATCAAGGTTTAAATGAAACGTGCTGTTAGAGTCATAGTGAATATATCTAGGTTGGAGGGAAACGTGACTTTTCAATTCATATACGCAATGGCGTCATAGTAGAGTATACGAAGATTTAAGCGAAACGTGTCTTTTAAAATCTAGCTTCTCATATAATCAATAGTTAACACATTAGGTATGCACCCTTATTAGCATATTAGCACACATGAGTAAGTGAGATGTCACTGACATGTTATATTTTATAAAATTTATTCTGTCTTGTATTCCATATGAACTATCCACAAGATTATCATAAACTTCATCCAAGTATTAATCAATCATAAATTGACATCCGTTCGTTTCTAGAGGTTATTGACTAGCAGCTGTACACAAACTCTTTTTCTTAAAGTGATCTATTTTTTAAATATTGTTTTAAAGAAATGGATAAAGTCAGTGGCGTTGCGAGGGTACTTAGCGCCCGGGGACAAAACATAAACTTGGCGCCCCCTTCGAGTGCATCTGACATAACGAATAGTTGTATTTTCCTCATTTTGGCGCCCCGCCCTCCCCGAGCTACGCCACTGGATAAAGTAGCATTCATTCCCCGGATTTTCTAAGCCTTATTTAAAAAATTGCGTCTGTTACTGAGATTCAGATTTCTGACGCGATGATATAAAAATAAGGTCTGAGTAAACCGATTAGTTTCACCTACGAGAAATGTATTCCTAATACTAAAGGTATACCTAATACTAACGGCCGGATACTGTTGCTGAGTCCTGTATTAGTTCATGCATTATTTTTTACTGAAAGGATACAGTACAACCTTATTTTAATTTCACATCAAATTTGAAGTCATGTCTTTGAATCGTAACCAGTGTTTGTTCTCAGAAAGTTTTTCACACAACTTAAAAAAGCCACAACAATTTAAATGTTCCATGTCTTTTACTCTATTTTTATGCACGTGACTGCAAACACGAATGAATTCAGGATAATACTGAAGTGATAGTTAAAATGCATAAGTTCCGGCGTTTTTTTTTTTTTTTTTAAAACCGATCACTTCTGTTCAGGCATTATGGGTTGCGGAGTACATGCAAGATTTATTTACCGGCGAAACTAAAGAGTTTAACAAGGTGCAAAACTACGCATCTTCGAATCTGAAGATTTGACAACGGAAGTCCTCTAATAAGCATGAGGAAATTTCCCTTTCCAAAAACACATGTTAGCGCATTGTTATTTTACGAACAATTGTGCATTGTTTAAATTACAATGAAGAGATATATTATATTGACCTAGCAAGTCATGAAAATAAGAAAAGTAATGGGGCCACGTGTTTGGAACTAATTCGTTACTCTTAAAATACAGACACAACCTCCGAGTTGGTCGGCTTAGGGAAATAGATGATTGTGATTCGCTAGCACAGTTGATATTACGAGAGCTATAGACATATAAACAGCAAACACTCCTGAAGAATCTGCATGTATAATTTGACTATATTGTGCAATTACATTCTTTCAGAATTTGATGACTGTATTGTGCAATTATATGCATACAGAATTTCGTGACTACTGTGCAGTTATATGCATACAGAATTTGATGACTATTATGCAATTATATACATACGGACTTTGATGACTACTGTGCAATTATATGCATACAGAATTTGATGACTACCGTGCAATTGACCTATCGCCACTTGTCAATCACGCTGGATCAATTGACCAATCAGCGAGCGTAAAGTAGACACATCTCCAGGCATTGCTTAAGTCCGCCATTTTCCTCCGACAAGCTGCTTGTAGCAATAATGAATTGATTATGATAAGTATTTACAAATTTTGCAATTTTGTTGATTTCTCGATCAATAACGGTGAAAAGTAGTCTTATAATTCTGACAGTCAATATCCAGATCGTCTAAATGGAGGAATTAGATGTATTCCTTTCCCAAAACTTAGGCGAAACTTCGATGGATAACGACTTGTCGCGTGTACGATCGACTGAATAAAGACACAATTGATGGCAATTACAAAGTGTTTGTTTGCATAAAAGTATGTCCCGTTGATAGCATGAAAAAAAAGAAATTGAAATTGAAAAATATATATGTAAAAATTAACGTTTCAAGAATATAGGTGGAGAAGCCCCCTACCTTTCGGACTTTGATATATATTATTTATTCTTGTATAGGAAGCACTGAACCCAAGGCTGCATTATTTTAAAGTTTGAAAATTTACACTTTAGTGTTGGCTTGTTCCAAAATTAATGATTTATCGTCTTGATCTTTCAGACACTAGAGTAACGTTTTAATTTATCATTCGGTTGAAGGAGGGATGGGGATTAAAAATAAATGTAAATAGTAATAAAGAAATACAAAATAAAGGTTTCAAATAATTATCTTCCGATATATTAAGAATGCATTTACATGTTTACATCAACAGATATTGATCAAAATTCCATCTGACGAACGTAGCAGAGCTTAAAATTATTATGTACAACAGTATACATCTAAACAGTAATTATTTACTATTTTGTTACTAATTTTTAATTCATATACTTCCAAGGCAGCATAAACATAATTCAGATAAAATTAGCAAGGATAATATTATATGCTAAATACATCAGCATCTTTTGGAGAAATTTTCCTTTCATATGAATAAGTTCTTAAACAGCTTTACAATTGATTGTTATTATTTACTGAAATAAAACACTTAGGTTATTAATGTACGAACTTGAACTACATATATAAATATTGTCTACTGCTTATAATTAATGCAACTTTGTAATTTTATATTTTTAAGAATAATACAAATCACATTAAATAAACATATCACTTAAACTGAAACATATTTCTTTGCCAAATACTGCATGTTTGTCGGAGGTTAAGTCACGTGATTCAGTAGGCGGAGCGATTTATCGTCTCGCGTAAGGTCAATTATATGCATACAGAATTTGCTGAATTATATGCATACAGAATTTAATGACTACTGTGCAATTATATGCATACAGAATTTGATGGCTACTGTGCAACTGTAAGCATACAGAATTTGATGACTATTATGCAATTGTATGCATACAGAATTTGACGACTACTGTGCAATTATATGCATACAGAATTGGTGACTACTGTGCAATTTTATGCATACAGAATTTTATGACTATTATGCAATTATATGCATACAGAATTTGATGACTCTGATGCAATTATATTTATACAGAATTTGATGACTACTGTGCAATTATATGCATACAGAATTTGATGACTACTGTGCAATTATATACATACAAAATTTAATGACTATATTGTGCAATTATATGCATACAGAATTTAATGACTATTATGCAATTATATGCACACAGAATTTGATGACTACTGTGCAATTATATGCATACAGAATTTAATGACTATATTGTGCAATTATATGCATACAGAATTTGATGACTATTATGCAATTATGTGCATACAGAATTTATGGCTACTGTGCAATTATATGCATACAGAATTTGCTGAATTATATACATACAGAATTTGATAACTATTATGCAATTATATGCATTCAGAATTTGATGACTACTGTGCAATTATATGCACACAGAATTATATGCATACAGAATTTATTGACTATATTGTACAATTATATGCGTGCAGAATTTGATGAGTATGTTGTTAATTATATGAATTCAGACATTGTTGACAATATTGTGCAAGCATATGCATTCAGAATTTTGGAAATAAATCAAAATAAAACATGCAGGTATACGATGATATATATTTTTCATTGTGAATGATCCGACAGAAGAAACAAGAATATATATAATCTACCATATCATATCATACATATATAATATTACCATATCATATCATACATATATAATCATACCATATCATATCATACATTTTGCATTCATAATACCGGATTCGGCTGTAAGCGCGTCTGCAAATATGGGTTACATTTATCCTGGGATATTGCCTATACATAACAAAACATATTTCTCGTAATATATTAAGTGAAAAATAAAAAAAAAAAAACATTCTTGAAAATTTGTGCGTACGGCGTTATGGCATGTGCAAGGACTTTAAGAAAGGCTTTTCAAATATAGCTTCAGAATGTTATATTCGTCAGATTTTTGTCTTTAACAGTTTGACTTGAATCATTAAATAATAATTCCAGGTTCAAATATTTATTTATTAATTTCTTTATTTATATATTTATTAATTTATTAATCATCATCATCATTAAATATTTATTTATTTATTTATTTATTTATTTATTTATTTATTTACATAACTCTTTCCCCATTCCTTTTAGTCATTTATTCTTTGTCGTAGTATCGTTCCCTTATTTCATCTCCTCAGGCATTTTTGTAACTAATAAATGTGAAAGTCATCCAACTGATTATTTAGTAAGTGAGACGGTAAGTGATCAAGAAGTCAGACAGGCTGTTCGTTAGTAAGCTTCTTGTCTAGTCAAACATTGTATTTAAAAAAGGCTATGCATTATCTTTCTATCACGTCATTATTGGCATTCAATCAATCAAAAGCTGCTGTTCGCTTTTCCGAAGAGGTAGTTGGCTCAATGTTTCTCATTAAAGGTCTTCGACTTTGTTGTTGAATAAGATTAATATTTATGTTTCATGAATAAAGATTTATTACAAGAACATGTTTACGTTTATTCCGAAGATTTACCAAGAATAAGTTGAGAAATAACGCGATAACAGAATTACAGAAATTTAGGGCAAGCGAACAATAAAAAAAGGAGTAAACTAAAAGTGTGATCTAATGAAAACACTGGTCTAGTATGGTTTTAAGCCGTAAGTTAAAAATGACAGATTATGACCAGCGATAACTAAATCCTCTTTGTTACCATTTTAGATCACAATTCCAATCGAGCTTCCCCTAGACATATGGGTAAATGTGATGGAACAGTTGTTTCTATACCTAATGATTGTGGGAAGATGGATTTTACCGAGGGGAGACACGTCACGTGACCAGCTATCCCAGCTACTATTTGTTTTTATTGGGATTGCTTCTGATATCATGGAGCTCTTTACCTTATTCGACGAGGACGCAGTTAAGGAAAATCTTCAACTACGTTATGCGGTTCTAGTCATATGGACGGTGAGCTTGGTACAGTTTACTTTAGTTTTGACATCTACAAACAGCCCAAAGAAACAAAGAGTGGCTTCTAATTTAAAAACTAATTCAAATTCTTTTGATCAAACGTGCTGTCTGATGAAGTTCTTCCAGACAGAAATATGGAGTGTTTGTGTTTCCTTTTTGTTGCAAGATGGGCCTTTCCTTACCGTCAGAGTCTACACGATAACGACGCACAAGCTTCTCAATTACAGTATAGTCTTCTTCACGGCGAAAAATGCACTTCTCGTTGCAATTCTTGTGTACAGAATGACGGTAATTTGCCGCGATGGAGATGAGTCCGCGAATAAAAATGATACCGAGAAAGCTCTCTTACATGACTCAGATTTAAAGAGCAAAGAACGAATACAAACGTCACAGTCAAACGAGTCTGTCAGAATCAACGGAAATAACAAAGGACTCTTTGTAATTCCCTCGAAGGGTCATGTGACAGGACAAGGTCTTGCACCCAAAAGAGGAAATGGTCAGAAACTAAAGACGAAAGTCGACATGGAGAGGAGAAAGGTTTACGATATGGCCATATAGAGCTGTTCGTATCTTACGTGCTCGTTTTTAACGAATCCAGTAATTATTACTTTTCCTGAAGTTGTCCTTTAAGACCTGTTTTCGTGCACCCCGATACAAAAATGGGCAAACAGTACTTGGCCAAAGTGAATCGAATTAATGGATAAAATGACGTTGTTTGTTGAAATGAGGTGTATAAATTTTAATACTCGATACATTTAGAGAAATAATAAGCTACATGATTTCAGCATGTTCGTTTTTTTTCTCCCAAGCAGCTCGTATTTTAAGTTTTTTTTTTATAAAAAAGCTTACATTTGCTTATCGATATTCATCAACTGAATTCAGATGACAATTTTTAAAAATGACTTTATATGTTAGAACCACATGACAATTTCATCTTTACATATTATGAGATCATAACTTAATACGTTTTTGCTATCTGTAACAGTACATCGAATTTCAGTCAGAATGAACTCATCTAATGAGGTCCATTTGTATTTCCCTTCAGTTTGTTCCGCGATAAAGATACGTAGAATAGTTATTTCCAATATAATTATGTGGGAATGTAACAACACAAAGACTTCATCCTCTGCTGCCTTTCGATCTACCCTTCTTGTAGAAATGGTGACAGTACAACATCTTTATTAGCAATAGCGCCTTGATAAAATACTCTTTAGGTCCGCTTGGTCTCCATTTTCACACCATAAATTTGTCACAAGGAAACAAGCATCATCTATCAATTTATTATTTTGAGACCAATAAGATCATCAATTTATTATTTTGAGACCAATGTCATCAAAAGTACACCCTAACTGTGACTCAACGACTTAACTCTTGATATCACCACGTACTCTTTACTAAAGACTGAAGTGCAATTGTACATATGCATTCATAAATTGTGGCTTCATCTATTTTCATGGATACTACTTTTAGTGTTTTTCGGGGGTGGATAGTATTTTATTTCTTAAAAGATAAGATTATTTCTCAAATACTAAATTTTGTGGTTATATCTTTGGTTGTTGTAAGGCGGTTGTTTTAGGTAAGGCGATTGGAATTGTCGTTTTTGTAGAAGCCACGTCATTCACGTAAATTAGTTTCTATCCAAAGTATTAAATGAACTTGATTCTATTTTAGTTACCTCACATTTAAAAACATTGTGTGCAGAATATTCATAAGTTTAATTTAGTATAGTCACAATCAATGGTAAAAGTTCCAGTTTATCGAAAATCGAACATTCTCATTAGCTATATATTACATTACCTTTTTGTGTGCTTATTACGCTACGTACATTTTTTTTAATTGGCCCTGGTCATTATTCAAGAAAGTCATTTATTATATAAGATAATGTTGCATTAATAACAGATTATTAAATTTAGGACAATTTGGAAAATGTTTGGAATATGTTCGGTGTAATATTTAAATTTAGGACTATTTGGAACATGTTGAGTGAAATATTTACATTTAGGACTATTTGGAACATGTTGAGTGAAATATTTACATTTAGGACTATTTGGAACATGTTGAGTGAAATATTTACATTTAGGACTATTTGGAACGTGTTCGGTGTATTATTTAAATTTGGGAGTACTTGGAACATGTTCATTGATTTTTCCTGTCATATCACTCGAATTCATTCAACGAGACTTAATGCAATATACTTCGAACTTGCTTTCATCAATAAAAATAAAAATTTAACTTTCTCTCAGTTATCGTTTATCTCATTTCTCCGTATATCCCCTATGGTCGTCATTACAATGAAGAACACTTTGAGGAAGGCCAGACCACGTTGCATTAATAAAAGTAATGACTATGTTTCTTTCTTTTTTTCAAACTCAGAATGTCGTCCATGGGGCATATTACTCAGCAGAGGTTCAATAAAAGAAAACGTAACATTTAACTGATTATATCTATTTTTAAAACAACGGTCGTGTTCCATTCCACCGAATTTAACGAATTTGACGATTTCTTGCTGTTTCAAGCATCTAAATCTGCTGTGTTAATAATTAAGGTAAATTTATTTTGAGTTAAATAGTTGAAATGTATACTTTGTCCAATTCGAGTCATTGAGGTTCAATACTAATCATGTTGTATCTCAGTGACAACTTAAATTTTGAAGTCAATGCAGTAAAGATGTGAAGGTGATACGGGTTGTAGCACCGCATCCTCACCAGCTTAAAAGTTAATAGAAATTATTTTTCTCAACCATTATATATATATATATATATATATATATATATATATATATATATATATATATATATATATATATATATATATATATATATATATATATCTTCTACTGAAGAAGGTGTCGACATTATCTTTTTGACCCAATCTGTCGTCTCGTCTCGTCTGGGAGTAGGGGAAGGTTTCAGCAAGGAAGCTGTTCTATTATCTATTAAAGCAGATGGAATTTGAAACACTTCTTGCGTGTCTACTTCTTCCTTCCCAGCTGCTTCGTTTGTTCTTGACGGCTTTTGCTTTCCTGTTCATGATTCTCTTGAAATCTCTCAGAGTAGGTTTAGCTGTTTCGTTTAAAGTTTTTTTGTTATAAGAGCTGAAGATGTTGCAATTATTGTTGTAACGCTGCAATTTTTTGTTTTTGACAAATCGGTTCGACCCATTAACGATTGTAATTCTTGTTATAACTTAGACATCTAGGTGTGACTAGGATTCGGAGGTAAATGAGATTTCCGTTCGTACCAACGATGAAGTTTCGTCCGCCATTTGTATGTAACTAAAGTGAGAATTCGTCCTTCCATATTATGATCCAATGCTACAGGTGTGATGTCTCTCCAGCAAATGTTGTCGTTTTATTTCTTCCCTTTCATTTCACGACTCCTCCTAAAAGAGGTTCAGCAATCAATCCTAAGAAAAGAGCAGCAACTTTTAACAGCTTCATTTTGGGCACCACTCGACGATGAGGTTCTTTCAAAAGGGCTAAATCGTGACAGTTCTTGTTTGGATAAATCCAGTAAGCTTTGCAATACACCTGTCCTGCTTTGTACTTTTGTCTCATGAAAGGCCACATTGTTAGCTGCATTAGCAGTCGCTAAAGTAGTAGAAGACGTCGTCACTTCCGTCGGAGAAGTAGAAGTTCACTTAGAAATGGTTTCCATATTTCGTAAAATTAGGAAACACTGGTCTTAAATTAGGTTTTGGCACACATCATTTTGAATGGCGAAAACGAAGGTGTGGCAGGAGGTTTTCGGGAGGTGGGGGTGGGTACGTGCGCGTATGGGCAGCAGTGTTTTTCTTTCTTGCGGGAGATGCTTTTCTTTCTCAGGGCTTTACTTGGGGCGTATCTTTCTTGTCTGAAAGTATGAACTTACTGCACCATCACTTTTTTTGTTTTGACTGCTGTCGTCTTTTGGGTGATTTGGCTTCTCCTTTTGATTTAGCTTCGGCATTAGAATCCCTTTTTAAGTAGGAACAATAATGACACAACCTAAAGAACCACTTCCACCAGGTTTCAAAATTATTCGGGTTTTGTTTTTGTTTGCGTTTCAATTCCTGCATATGCCAGTTGTGACAACGCTACTTTATGTTTTTCAAAATAGAGCTTGCTTTGATGAGGTATGTGACTGATTACTTAGATTGAGTGAGGTGCTGTTCAAGTAAACCATCATAATACTTCTCTGAGAGCCGCTTCTAACAAAAGTGACTGTACTTAAGCATTTTCTCGCGATTGATGGCATACAATACACTAATCAATTTGGCAACAGGAGGAGATTGAAAGTATATCATGTTGAATACTGCTTGAAGGAAAAGGAGTGTAAGATGTTTTTAAAGTTTTTTTGTTTCAAACAGACGCCAAAAGGTAACATGTAAATGACCGAACCTACTTCCTTGCACCAGTGGTGAAACAAATTGGCACGAAATCTTAAATAATCAGGACAGGTCTCTTTTAAATTGATGAGGAAATACGCATGGGATAACTGAATGCATCGTCATGTACATAATTCAGCGGTGTTCCTAACTGCTTGGCTAACACTTGCACTTGAGATTTGTCTCCTGGACTTTTAAACAATGCTACATATTGGATATTGAGACCGATGGTGCGATGCGTCTTACCTTATTGAAATAATTTTTTTTTTTATTAATTTTTATTTCTTCTAATACTATTTCGAAAATTAATTTTCCATTTTCACTTCTGGCTTGTCTTTCACCGACTCTAAGTCAACTTCTTTTCTTGAATCATGGACACACAATTTCTTTGATTTAATGAGCCCCCTGTTGTACCCAAGAATCGACGCCAAGACTTCTTCCAGCGACCTACATCTGTCCTTTAGAAAATTTATTGGCTTAACCAACTCGCTATATACACTTCTTGACAAGTATGAAGCGTGGAAAAAGTTCGACGAATGTCATCTTCACACTGAAGCAAACAACTTGTCTTCATTACTATTCTCAACACTTTTTTAAGACATTTTATCTTTTCGGATGCAGATAAAGTTTTGGTGGTCATGTATTTGCTGCATGCAGTGTTCATAAATAGTCCACAACAAATATGCTGGTACGAAATCAGAGAAAATTAGTTATTAACACAGACACCAAAATGTCTTCAAAATTCATTGAATGGAATAAGCAAACAGTTCTTGTAAACTTGTTTAGTAATCCTCTAAGCCCTGTACATTGTCATTGACTTCCTTCCACAGAATATGTCGCAACACTGAAGACAAAAGTCGTGGAGTAGTAAGCTTCATGTGCACATTGGATTTTGTGTCTGTGATAGTCCTTCCCCAAGAATCAGTCTTCTTATACTGTGAAAATAGCAGTACTAACAAACTGAGAAATTATTTTAAGTTTGCGTTTCACTTGTAACTTGCCAAACTCCCTGTAAATGCGTTCTCGCAGCCCCAACGTTAGGTTCTGAACGTGCTCGTCTACACTAGTCATTCACAGGAATATTGTTTTATTCCTGAGGAAATAGTCATACTATTGCCAAACGGTATGTCGTGGTAAATTATATGGAACCCGATCAGTCGCTATCTCAAAGGCCACACGCCGTGAAGAAGTTTCTTCTTGTGGTGACACTTCTTTCAAATATTTTTTAAACAATTATTTAAGTCTTTGTCCTCTGGAATTATAAGTTGAAGTCGTGGCATCCAATTCTTCTGAGTTATGTGTAGTCAATCAATGCCTGACTATTTGAACACTTCAGAAACAATCAATCATCTTATAGCAATCATGAATCAATGATTAAAATGTAGATGCTGTAAAGGATATTATTGTTCTTTGCATTTCACTTGAATCAGTACAAGCTCTTTATAAATATATTCTCGTAGCTCATGAGCTAAAGTACGAATTGTGTCTTCTAAAGTATCCAACATGAGGATCAGATCATGTACTGATCAAAGGTGGGTAATGACAGCGCGGAGACCATCTGGAATCTACCAGGTAAGCTGTATCGTTATACTCCCATTCGTTAAGTCTCTCACCACGGCTGAAGCACTGTTTTATCTCCTTCTCCCAAGGAGAAAAATTCGGTTCTGGCTCGTTTTAGTAGTAGTTCATTCCAGATAATTAGGTCATTTTCTTATGAGCGTTTTAAATCGATCTTCAAAGTCAAAATAGGTAATGCCACGAGAAACGTATATTCTTCTTTGATTTGTAAATCTCGCTTAGCTATTGTAACCCAGAGTGGTCTGCGAGTACTTAGATGAAATCCATAGGTAGTGACACGCACGGCATCATTTTCACCAGTAAAGCAGAAAGATCGTGCTGCATCGCTTTCGTCGGTAGAGCAGCAAGAAAGGAGATAACTAAAAGACAATGAAGAGGAAGAACAAGACCAGTAAATAATTCAAAACAAAAGAGACAGTGAAAGACAGAAGAAAATTGAATTTTGTGATGTGTTACGAAATTTTCGTTGTGATTCGGATTCGAAGAGAATATACCAAAGAAAGTATCCGGACTTGTTCTTTTGGCATAGATAATATCCTTAAAAATTTACACACACACACACAAACAATTGAAGGGATTTAAGAGATATAGATGGCCCTGAATAGGACCGATGAATTATAAACAACTTATGGACATGACATCATCAGCTGGCGTTAACACTTTTCCACGACCTCGTCCTACTTCTCCTCCTGCCACTGTAGCTGCTTTGGTGGTGATATTACTGTTGACCTCACAATGGCGGTTAGAGTGGATGTTGTGATAAAAAGTTTAGAAATCTTGGTATGTGGCGTTCTCTTTCCCTTAAGGGGGGGGGGCGAGTGGCCGAGTGGTCTAAAGCGCTCACCGTTCCGGATTACTGCCATCTCACTTCTGTCTGCGTGGGTTCGAGTCTTAGGCTAACGTGGGTACGTGAGAAAGCTTGCCAGTAGCTTCTGGTGGGTCGGTGGTTCTTCGTGTGGTTTTCCAGGGTTCTTCCTCCACCAGTTCTTCCCCTTCTCTTTTTGTTCTTCTCGTTTTCTTTTTTCCTCTTGTTTCTATTGTTGTTGAACAAGTGTTTCTTCTGCTTCTTTCTGATGTTGCAAAAACGTCTGGAAGAATTCTTCCATGTTTTTCTTACTGCTATCATCCACCAATGGTAATAATGGAGAAGCAGGAGACGGTAGTACTATCGTTGCAGGCAAATATTCTTGCGGAGATGATATGAACTCAACCAATGTTAAATTGAAGTCATCGTCTTCTTGAAGAAGAATCTAGTTACAGCTGCATAAATAACTGTAGTGTTACGTATATGTAATTAAATTGCTTGTGTGTTAGTTTTAAAATTCTTTTTATTTTAATTTTGTTTCATTACATTTTATTGTAATGATAATTTTCATTGGATTTAAGTCTCTTTTCGGAAAATTGGCTTGACCCGATTAGATCTTAACGTTACTTCAGCACTATTTTTTGCTCACAGTTTTTGTAAACATCGAGTGAATACAATTGGTTATTGCCAAGGTCATCTCGGCCCGCATGTTAACTGAACTGTAAACAGTCTTTCTTTTTTTAAAATATATTTTCAGTGTGAGAATTTGGTTCTTAGATAGGGCTGTTCTTGCTACGTGACAAATTTCATTTTTTCTATTGCGTTGTTCAAGTGTTAAGAGACCACGTGACCTATCACGCGGGAATGGGATGATGTTTTAGTTGGGTTTAATACCATTCTGAGAGCTTTTCAGTTAGTCGTATTCTTAACACCTTGAAATTACAAGGTGTTTTATATTGTCGATGTCGGCTTGTTCTGAAGTTGTTCTATTTTTGGGAATTTAATAATTTATTCTCTGGAAAACTAAACAAGTGTACTTTTTATAAAAAGTTTTGGGACAAAGAAATTCAGTGGAAATTCATTCTGGAATCTATACGGAAACATAAACTGTGATTCAATCGAGGATCTGTTACCATTAGTGTATATCATCATCTGACGTCATCGCCTCCATATTGGAATTTCATCGAGATTCGAACCCGGATTCTATTAGAACTGTTTAGTGATAGGACTTGTATTTTTCAATCTTAGGATTAAACTTGGGATTATATTCACAAACCGTAAGTCCTATTTCCAATTTTTACATTGTTTTCTAGCGAAATAAATTATTTTGTTAAATATACAAAGCTTGTTGGCTTCACTCTTTTCTCTTGTTATTTTTGTACGAGCCTACACGTAACAGGAGAAAATTGGGTTTGCTCGTCCTTGGATATATGAAATTTGGCTAAAATATTTCAGAAATTTTTTTTTTGAAATTTAAATTCCTCTAGTTTTTAAATCCCAAGTACTATTTTAGATTTTGTTTGAAATCTTTAGTGAAAACAACAGGCTTTCATTCACAATGTCATTAAAAGTGGAAACGTTTCTTTCTAGTCCAACTCAGGAGCAGTTGGATAGTTTGAAAAAAGATGAGTTGCTTGGACTGCCAGAAAATACGATCTTTCTGAGGCAAAAGCTTCCTTGACGAAACAAGAAATTAAAAACATTTTGATTCACTATTTGGAAGAGAAGAATGTTCTTGATAAAAGTGTTTTGGCTTCGGTCAGTAAGTCGGTATCAGACTCTGACATAAAAGTAATGGAATTAAAAATGAAATACAGGATGGAATTGGAGTTAAGGAAGCTCGAGCTTCAGAAAGAGGAAAGGGAAAAAGAAAAACAAATGCAATTTGAAGAGAAGCAATTGCAATTGCAATTTGAGAAAGAGAAGAGAGAGAGAGAGAGGAAAGAAAGAAATATAAACAAATGAAATTACAATTGGAGAAAGAGGAGAGAGAGAGAGAGAGAGGAAAGAGAGAATGATAAACAAATGAAATTACAATTTGAAGAGAAGGAGAGAGAGAGAGAGACAGGAGAGGGAGAAAGATAAACAGTTACAATTTGAAAAAGAGAAGGATGAAAGGAAATTTCAAATTAAAATGAAAGAATTTGAGCTGGCAAGTGAAAAGCATGATCTCATTTTACATACAAATTCAAGTTTTGACATTACAAGAAATATCAGGTTAGTGCCCCCTTTTAGAGAAAAAGAAGTAGACAAATATTTTATTTATTTTGAAAAAGTTGCTGAAAATTTGAAATGGCCAAGGGAGCATTGGACTCAATTATTGCAATGTGTACTTTTTGGCAAGGCCCGAGATATCTATGCATCCCTGTCAGTACGACAAAGTTCTGACTATGATTTGGTTAAGGAGTGCATCTTAAGGGGTTATGCGTTAGTCCCTGAGACTTACCGGCAATCTATTCCTGCATTTGACGAACCATTTTGCAGAATTATGGTAGATTGTGCTGGTCCCTTACCTAAGACCAAGTCAGGCAGATGAGCCTTAGGTATCTTCTGATTAGGTTTTCCTACCATTTGACAAGTATGACAAGATCTACAAAATTTGCAAACATCACTTTTAATTTTTGGCCAATAAAAGTGAGTCAAGATCTTGTGATAAGTTTTATTTATCCCTAAATGACCAGCCAGAGGAGTTTCATGGGCCAAACTAAGTATTTCCTGTCTGTAAGATTTTGGAACTACAATCTGATAGTTCACTGACCACTCGTCACTAGCAGGTACCTCGGGAGGTCTCCATTTTCTCATAAGAATTCCATTTTTAATGACATAACAGTCAGGTACTTCAGTGGCTTCAGTTTCACTAATGGCCCTCTGAAACAAACAGGAGATCTCAGGATCTTTTTCCTGTTCGACGACAAGTGATTGTCGTTTATCACCTTCATTAGATAAAAGAGAATGAATATTTTAAAGACGATAACTGTGATAAATACCTTTTGATTGATCCAAATTAGAAGTGAAAGTGACCTCATCAAAAGCCGGACCAATATAGAGATTCGAACCTGGATTCAATTAGAACTGTTTAGTGATAGGACTTATATTTTCAATTTTAGGATTAATTTTGGATTATATTCACAAACCGTAAATCCTATTTCATATTTTTACCTTGTTTTCTGGGGAAAAACATTATTTTGTTAAAATTTACAAAGCTTGTTGACTTCACTCTTTCCTTTTGTTACCTTTGTACGAGCCTACACGTAACAATATATATATATATATATATATATATATATATATATATATATATATATATATATATATATATATATATATATATATATATATATATATATATATATATATAAAAATTTTAATTCAAAATTATTTGCGTGACTACACTTATCTTTTATCCATGGTATGGTTTCATTAAAAAAAACTTACCTGACAATCCCCCAAAATATGAGATATTGTATCTGCATGCAACGTAAAAAGAAGAACACAGCTCGCTTGGAATAATTCTAATTTTTTTAGAAGTACATTTGTAGCCCAATCTCTATGTAATACATTAAACTGTAATCATCTAAGATTTTGACATTTTATATTTTTATGGTAGGAAAGAATAATTGCTTCTAAGACATCAAATTCGAAATTCCATTTCATTTTAGAAGTTGAGATTTCATTGTTCAAATCAATATTTCATATATGCTTCTAAATCTGTTTAATTTTTAACAATACATAATAAAGATTGTTGGAAATTACGGTCATAATTGAATTTTATTTTGTATGATTTGAAAAACTATGGAATTGATGTGAATAGAAAATATTTTTTTAAAGTATCAAAGCTATCCAGGAATCATAAAAAAAATCATTCATAAATCTAATTCCCTTCTGAAACCGTTGCTTGTAACACCCATTTTTCCATCTTTTGTAATATAAGGTTTACACCACATCAGTGTGTCTAAAACGTTTCAACTAGTAGGTTCTAAAACTACTTTAAAAACCTCTATTAAAAAGATTGAAATTTTTTTATTGAGTTAATAAAGAATCTATTCGATATAAAAAGAAATTTTCCTTGTTTGATACTGAATATTGAAACAGACGTTTCCATTTAGGCTCATCAAACATTCTCCAAAGCCACATACGTTTCAAAGCATTTACAAAATCAAATATATTAATCATATTTATTGCCCTCCAAGTATACTCCTTCAGGACAATATTTCTTTTGACTTTGTCCTTTGGCTCATTCTGTAAAAACTTGTGCAAGAGTGTATTTAGTTTTCATTAAGAACTCGTACAGATGGATTTGCTAATGACAGTAAGGGAGGATTGATTCTGAAGATAGTTAACCTTTTTATCACATATTGTCTTCCAAATGGAGTTAAAAACCTTTAATTCCACTGATTTAGCAGGTTCTTAATTTTTTATATGGGTAATTAAGAGTTGTGATTTTTTCCAAGTTAGTTTAAAAACTCGCACTTAAGACAACAAACTCAATACATTCCCAGTGAATTTTATATTCTTGACGATATTTCATATTATTACCAGTTCTTCGTTCGACCCAATGCACCTTTGTTATTTCAGTATTTATACCAAATTCTGAAAATTTGGAATATTGATATAACTGGTGTAATAGCAGACACCCGAGATTTCTCAGAACCATCATGAGTAATTGACATATCATCAGCATGGTGAGAAAGGTCATTGGTTATAATACCCATATTTATTCTCCTATTATATTTATTTGTTCATACAGCATGGGCTGAAATCTCTGCTCATGGGATATAAATATACGTGGATAGAGGATCCCTTTGTCATCCTCTTTCGAACTCAAACCAATTGGACACTTGACCATTAATACTTGCGCAAGATCAGATATTCCGATACAAAAGTTTATCCAATTTATTACTGGTTCTTCAAAATTGAAAAATTTCGTAACTTTATCAGTGAATGGCCATGCAACAGAATCTAATGCCTTTTACAAAAGTAAATTCAAACAAATAATCCAGGAATATTGTACTTTTTGTTGTGAAACAATCAATCATTTTAGTTTCTTATATTCTTTTCAAATTTTCGTCCTTTTAGAAACCCTTATCTTTATATATAACCGTGGGTAGCACATTGTTAACCCTGCTTGCAATACATTTAGAACCAAATTCTTTAACGATGATCTTGCAAAGCAAAAAGACAATATGATCATTGATAACTTAATAACTTAAGAACTTTCAATAGTATGTTTAGCGCAATGATTTTAGAAAGAAGAACGTCAAAGCTCTCTGTAAAAAAAAAAAAATAGCAAATAGTATGTGACGCTACAAATGCAACAGCGAAATCAATTAATCAAATGTGAATGGCATAATACAAAATACCCGATTTATAAGAATGTGTTAATTTGATGAAATCAAGCTGGTATCGAAATGTAAGAAATAAAGATGCAGTGAAACCAACCAGAAAAGATCGCCTGCAAGTGTTTAAAACATGTAAGAAAAGGATCACTGTATAATCACACGAATAGTGAGTTTCGTATTACTTTTGCATTGAATAAATAGCACTATAATAAATGTATACAGTACTCAATCCATAATGAAAAGAAGAAAATTACAACTCCTTGAATCTAAATTAAAACTAAAGGTAAATGAATACATTGAACAGACAAATTGATGAGAATCATCACCGAAAGATTCCAGGATTCGTTTAGATGGTCTATCAACTAATTTAGATTTTACGCGGGTAAATGATAAAAAATGTAACTTATTTTTTAAGAATGCGAAATCTTATACAAAGATGATAATAAAAAGGAACAATAGCGAGTCTGATTCTGTAGAGGTTCATCTAGATTTAGCAATTACACTCGAAACGAGAACAGAAAACGTGTTATTTTTTTGGATTGGTATGAAAAACCAAGCCTTTCAACATTTTTAACTGAAATATAGTGCTAAGTAATTTGATAAGCTTTTTGAAATACATAAAACTTGGTAATGAAATAAGTCAGGATACAAACATATAATTTTGTAGAGCATTACGCTTGGAAACATACCACACACTGGCGGGAAGATCATACGTAGATTTACAATAATTGCTTGAAGAATATAATTATCACAAATAAATTCAACGTTTCTGTGTGTGTGATTTAGATTTTTAACGCAGCTTGAACAAGTTTAGTTATATCACTATGTCTGCAGTGTGGCAGTTTATATTGATGTCAAGCACTGGGGCATCATGCCGCAGACATGTAGTATGATGTCCCACCCAGTCACATTATGATCAATCCTAACACTAGCCGATCAGTCCTAACACTAACCTCTTAAAGGTCTACTAGTGTGCTCACACAACTTTAGTTTATGTGATAAATTTAATCTTCTAGATGTGATTTTTGACGGTATTATGTTGAATACCTCATCATTAGTGAAAATAATGACAACAAAACATCGATTTTTTATCGCACAAGGAAAAACTTTCCTAGCCAATTTCGCACTCGGCAATTTCCGTAAGACAAAGCGGAAGTGACGTACTGTAAGGAACTGGGCATTTCTACTTTCGCTGTTAGTTGCATTCAGTAGCTGGTACCGTGCGTTACCCTACCAGTGACAGGCGAGATAGTCTGCAGTGACCATCTGAGAGGCGACGATTTCGATACTGCGTATAAAATTAATGAGTCACTTGGTATTACGACCATCAGACGACTCCTGCCAAATGCAGTACCAAGCGTAGTTTTCTCGCCAGATAACTGAGTACGTGAACACCAGATCAACAAAAACCAAGGGTTACGGCAGGGCTAACAACCTGTAGACCGAGAGAAGCTTGTACAGAAGCGAGAGCTAGCGAGGGTAAAATATTTATACATCTTTATCTTGCTATATTATTGGTTGTCAACCCCTACCCTTCGCCACAAATATACCTAGGAAAAGAACGATCAATGGGAGAGGGCGATTTTAGTGGGAGGGTGTTTGCAAACCATAATAGCCCCACCCATATCTCCTAAAATGAATCCTGCTTTACCATGACGAGAGAGAGAGAGAGAGAGAGAGAGAGAGAGAGAGAGAGAGAGAGAGAGAGAGAGAGAGAGAGAGTGTGTGTGTGTGTGACCCTTGGATTTTAATTTTTCCCACTCCCCCATTATTATTCCCCCCCCCGAAAAAAAATTAATTTGCATGCCAATGCTTATTTCATGCCTGTTCAACAATGATAATAATAATAATGTGTTACGACCATGTAATTTAATTACTTGTGTGTTAAAATTTGAATTCTTTTTATTTCATTTTTGTATCATTATATTTTATTATGATGATTATGTTCACGGGATCTGATATTTTTGAAAGAAACATCGTGTTTATTTAGAACGTAAATATGACTCGCATGGGCAAGATTTTTGCATGCCATGGTTTGTCGATTTAAATAAACACTACGCGAAAACAATTAGTTATTGCCAAAGTCATTTCCTGGCCCACGTGAAAGTGAATTGTTTATTGCGAAATAACCACGCGTTCTTTGTGCGTGTGCATGAAATGACGTCTTAGGTTGGTTTTTAAACACTTAGATCCCTGTGAAATAGTTAGAGTCATTCTTATACCTTGAGAAGAAGGTATTGTTTTTCTTGTGCTGGAAAGAGTTTATTTTTCTTTACATCTGTAGAGCTCGAGATGTGTATTATTATAGACGTCATCTATAGGAGTTCATCTATTTTTTAAATAATAATTTATTTTTCCATGGAGAACTACACAAGTGGTTTAGGACAAAGACATTCAGTAAAATTCATTCTAAATTGGAACAGTACAGTACAAATTGTGGTTCAACGTGAAATTCTGGACATTTGTATAAAGACTTCATCTGACGTCATCATCCTCCATCTTGGAACGTCGTCAAGATTCGAACCTGGATTCAGTTAAAATTATTTAGTGATAGGACTTGTATTTTTTCAGTACTAGGATAAATGTTTGGATTTTCTTCACAAACTGTAAGTCCTATTTCATATTTTCACCTTTTCACCGTGTTTTCTAGGGAAATAAATTATTTTTTTAAAAACTTACAAAGCTTGTTGTCTTCACTCTTTTCTTTTGTTACTTTTGAATGAGCCAATACGTAACAAATGACAAAACAAGTTTTCTGCTTAAGCCAAAATGTTGTGAATACTTGATGTATTGATTGTGTTTAATTGTAAAGGCTAATTACCCCTTCGTGTTGAGGCACTGGGAGTAAATTACCTTGTTTGCCAGAATATACACAACGGTGTCAATGAATGACGGTCCAGGTTAGAGTCAGACCCACAACCCATTGCTTATGAGTGTGAATACTAATGTCTGTTCAATGTGGAGAGTATAGTATTATTATTCACAATATGTATAGAACCATAGTTAGAAGGATTCTTTTGTAAATACTTTAATGCTGTCAGTGTAAAGATTTTACCTTCTAAAATATATATAGGAACTGAATGAGAATTTTGAGAACCAGCACCCAGAAGATAATGTACTAGAGAGAACCAAAGACAGTAGATGGTGTGACATATCCTGTGGTGCAGTCTGATGTTACAGTGATCTTTCCATTCATTCCCTGTTTACATGGTTTGTATAGCTTCATAGTTGATATGGATTCCTAAGGCCTCACAAATTATATCTGCATGTGAGTCAATAAATAAGTTATGTAATTTTTTTATTGCGGATAAACTACAATGAATTGGTAATATGTCAAACTTTATGATCAACCCTTAGTTGTAAAAGTAAGCAGAACGGTTTGGTGCATTTGTCAACTATTGTTCAGACATGCAAAAGACTTCATGTGTGACTACCCTATCCACTGCAAAGGCATGAAACACATTTTTTATACTCTTATTACAGGGACTAGATACATCATCATGCAGTATTGCTGTTCAATGTCAGACTGATAGGATACTTAAGAAAAAAACAAACAAGCAAACGACACATATAACATTGTATTAACTAAGCTCAGTAAGATTATGTAAGCGTTTGACTCGGTAGAACAAGCCCTTGTGAACTTGTTATTATTTAGCAATGATACACATATTCATGAGAAATCCTCATCTGTGTGAAAACCACGATGATCAGCAAACACGTCTGAAATTCCACCTACTACACAGGTTGTGAAGCAAATGTCCAGCAAGTAAAGAGAAGGAACAAAGGCATTGCCAGCATTCATACATGACACTCATGCAAGAAAATGAGCTTACTTTTCAATGTTACTTATGCATAAGTCCATTTTTAAAATGTTGGTAAACACATTTAAGCTATGTACAGATGATATCACAGTTCAAGAAATAGAAGTATTGTTAATTTTGTTCAACACATTTTTTTTTATTTTCTCTTTCTTCAGAGCAATAAAATGAAGAGTAGTTACAACATGGAAAAAGAGGGACTTTCTAGAGCCATAAAAAATACTGCAGAACCACAGTGTGGAGGTGGACACTATTATTACAGACAGGCATGTTCAGATACAGAAATGGATCAGAGAGAATATGAGAGCCACACACTATTTTGATGTGTGACCTGTAGCCAAGGGTATGTAGATATTGCAATTTTTACTACGCTGAATGATACCATTTGATAAAACTTGTATACAAGCACATATATTAATATAACTGTTCTATGTTTAAAGTTATATCAAAGTTGGACAGTGAACATATCACTAGGAATACAGTCAGCCCCCCCCCATTAATATTTCTGGCCCCTCCTCCCCTGCCCTGTACATTACACACACAGAAAGGAGAAACTAACTAAAGCAAAGCAACTCGAACTTGAAAGATTGTAATCAAAACAAAGCTAACACTGAGTTTTTTTGGTAGCACATATTCAAAATCATATATCGCAACAAAAATTATCATTATTATTATTATTCATTCATTCATTAAACTATGATTTATATGTATGTTAAAATGAATACTGTTTAAGTCTTGTTTCCAATTCCATTAATTCTCTTTGGTAAATTGTCAGTATGAATATAGGCAGTGGATGACATTTTTCAGTTTCTTGAATTACTGGGGGTAACAATATCTTTTTTTTCAGACTCTGTTGAATAGTTGATGGCGGTGCTGGAGGAAGTGGTCAGGAAGCCGGAGTCAGTTGATAGACAGTTATTGCCACCTCTAAGCAGCCATCTATCTATTATGACTTAAAATAGAATATGCAGCAAATTTTTAAACTTAAATAAAGTTACGTTATTTCATGTATCCCGGTTTTCAGTTACTTATTTCAAAAGTGAACATGAACAGACAGCAATATGTTTTTAATGTCATAGTATAGAATCTGTTCAAGAAATGAAATTATAGAGGAATTAAAGAATTTTTCATGAGAATTTCCAAGATAATGGACGAATGAATTTAGCAGGATCTATTATCAAAATGAAAGGTTTGGTAAACATTCCACACTCAAGTAAAGTGATAGTACTGATACATTTTGTCAAAAAAAGGAGGGATTTTATGAAAAGGAATTTTAAGCATAATTTTCACATGTATATAAAGCAATGACTTGTCCCAAAATTGACCCTGATAGTGGCACCATAACTACTGTAAGAATATTTTGCCTACAAGTGTTCATGTACTCGGAGAGAATTTCCTTGCAATTTCCATATTGCTGAATGTAGGCACAGTATGCTGCTTCCAGGACATATTCATCCAAGCAGACTATGAAATCTTGGATGATTAATGATGCAATCCACCTTGACTTCCTTAGTCTTATTCAAAATCATAATCTCTTTACAGCATCTACACTTCTCAGCTATTTCTTTAACTGCTGCAATTTCCACCGGTACACCAATATACATGGTAAATACACTCCATCATTCATTATTGTGTTAGATAGCAAACTGGTGGGTAAAATGTATGAGAAGTTCTTGCATGTTAAAGTATGAAATTTATGTATATGTGATGTATTGTTAGACTTTTGTACCACAATAATGAACATTTAATCAGCAATGTATTATTCTCAAGATTTGTTTTCCCATAAATCTGTATACTTCCTCTGCCACTAGTATTATACACCTTGACTCACAGAGAAAATATATGCTTGCTAAACATCTTGATACATCAGGTCTATGATTACTTTTTCTTTTAATGAAATTTTTCAATTTTACTTTCTGTGGAGGTAGTAAACAATCACACCCAAAGTACATTCGGGGTCTGCATTTCATCACGGTTTAAAAGAACAAACTTGTCATAAAGTTAATAAAATATTTATTCATACACCTCTCCAAGTCTGAGACTTAAGTGTTTAACTTTTAACACCACTAGTTACTGATGAACCAAGCCCACATGAAAATCTGCTCGGAAGATATCCATGTTTCGCCCAAATTCGTGTCCTTCTCTTATCATTATGAAATTGAAATAACATTAACAAAAGAATAATAATAATAATTACCATAATGATAATAGTAGTTACCAGAATGAATAGCCCAAGCGCTGATCAGCCTCATTATGCCCTATGTTCTCTTTAGGGTCTTCGTCTACATTCTCGTCTCGTTTGGGCTTAAATTGGTACTCTCTAACCTCAGCGAGCAGAATCTTAAGATTCATTACGTTCGCCATCCTCACACAACGAAAATGAGCATGACAAATTTGCCGTAAATTCGCTTGAATCATCACTAAATTCATTCATCATCACCACATACACTAAACTTGTGGGAATCAGTCATCTCGGCACCCTACAATCTCGCACCCGCTAAGTCGCACACTAGTAAAGTTATGTCGCACCCAAATATAAAGTTATGTCACACCCTAATATACAGTCAAGTCGGACCCATCTGTAATATATCATTATACGAAATGATTGTTACCATGTCATGTTTCCATAGCATTAGCCTTTATTAATTAAATGTATTAATTCACTAATTAAGTTTTGCTATATAATTAATGGGGCCAAAATAGATCACATTTCACACTCCACTAATTACATTATGTTTCTGCATTTAGTTCAGTTACTCTAACATAAGTGCATGCACAGTCATGAAACTTTTTTTAAAAAGGTTTTAATCAGCATATATCTTGATTATTGAATTAATAATGTCCCATAGCTTCTCAATGGCAACTTGTATTTCATACCGACTGAGCAAGAGTTTTCTTTGCACAAGGCTTATCTTACTTGCAATGGAAGTTTAAATGTGCTCATAAGGACACATACTGGAGAAAAAAACCACTTAAGTGTGATTTATGTTGTCAAACGCTTAGTTCGATCGGACAGTTGGAGAAAAACCATTTAAATGTAAAGTGTGCCATGAAAGTAGGGGTGAAACGAGTCATCAGTATGTCAATACCTCATTAATTTGCTGTACCGATGTTCATATCGATACAAAAGGCGGAAATTTTATACAAAATTATACTTGCACTATGTGTATTATTTTAATCCTCAGCAGTCATGTATAATTATTAGTCATTTTCTTTATTTGTTGAACTGGGAATTCAACTGAGACAATTATTGCAGGTACAGGCATTTATTTATATTAATAAAATGACAAAGACTATTGTGAGCATTAACTGGCGTTGTACAAATTAACACCAAATGATTTCGTTTGTCCTCTGCCCCCTTCTATGCTAATTATCTTATCCAAAAAGCATATCCAGCATAAACGAGACATTCCAAATATGTTCCACATGTATACTAAAGTCCGTTACTCCTAATTTAATAACCACTTTTATGTGACGTTTCTTTGTTGAGTTGTATCTTGTGTACTTGTTTGAATTTTGAAAGCAACGCTTATGCGATGCAGTGAAAATGTTACAGCAGATAATCATGCTTTGTAAAAACTACATTAAGTTTTGATTTGAGGGTATTTTTTTATACCTGTACCATAACAAACAATAACCAGGGCCGTAGAGAGCGATAACGGGCCGTGGGGTAAGAAACGCCCGGGCCTCTCCTAGTTCTTGTTCAAACAAAATTTTTCTTTTATAAAATTAAAAAGTGATGTTTGGCCCGGGCCCCCTTACGGGCCCAGGCCCAGCGGATATATCCCTGGTCGCCACCACCACCACTCCCTTGTTGGCCCTGACAATAACCACCAATGCTATACAATCAAACACGATTCTTTTTTTTAAAACATTAGGGACATTCTTTTCATGAAACAACCGCCAACATTGAAAGTCAATTGTTTTATTGTTTTGTTAGTAAACTATTGATAACGTGATTTCACTGCAATTAACTGTGAAATTTCTTCTCATCCTCGAGGAAATCTATGAGTGCCAATTCAGGAATTGCAAGTTAACAAACGCTGCAACAAGCTCCTGCATAATGGACCAATATGTGAATTAAATCTTTATTTTTCATCAAGTGTTCATTTCACTTGGTTGTCTTTCTATCTTGGATCATATTTGTGAGTGAGTTTAATTTTTTATTTTTTGTGGAGGGTACTCTCCCTGGTTGATCTTTACAGACCATTTAGGGAGGCCCTTCTGCCCTACCAGTATAATTGCCTAATGGTATTGTGTTACTGTTTTCTGGCATTATATTTGTTACCAATCTAATGGTATCATGTTATTGATTGTGCTATATTATGGGGGGGGGTTGTTTTTTTTTTTGTTTTTTGGGTGTTTTTTTTCTGATCATACATTTTTCTTTTTTTTTTTTTCCAGTCAAAATTTGTTTTCCCTATTTTTTCCAAACATTCATCGTCATCAAGTAGATACTTTTCCATCAATCTGTATGTTTCGTCTTCCTCTTTCTTTTTTCTCCTTTTAGCTCTCCTTTTGTCTCTTTCTGGTTTTTTTTTGGTTTTTTTCTTTTCTGGTTCTTCTGTTGCTTTTGCTGTCGAGTAGATTGGTGTTATTTCCTCTTGTACTTTTGTTTGCTTCTGATTTGCTTCTCTGATATCTGAATCTTTTTCTTGTTGTTCAGTTGCTGTTGCTGTCAAAGAGATTTGTGATGATTCTGTTGTTTCTGTCTCTGTTTTTATTTTTATTGGTGTTTGTGATGCCTGTCTTGGGTCCTGTTGTTTGTTTTCTTGCACTTTTGTTTGTCTCATGTTTGTATCTCCCGTTTTGTCCTCTTCTGTTGTTATTAGTTGTTATTGTTGTTTTTCTCCTTGTTGCTGTTTTGGGTTTTGTATTTCTTGTTGCTTTTTTCCGGATTGTTGTTTGGGATGTTGTTGTTGTTGTTCCGTCATCGTCACTATCTGTCCTCTGATCTCTGCTTGGGTCTCTGTGTTTTTAGAGCATTTGTGTGGGGTATGCCGTATCTCTCCACATCTATTACATGTTCTATGATAGATACAGTCCTTGTACCATGATTTAGTCAGAAATCCACATAGAAATAATGCTGTTTTCACGTCTATCATTTTGCTCTTTTCTATTTCCAATATCCTTATCACATTGTATAGTGTGGTTAAGGGAATGGTTGTTAGTCTTGATGATATGACCTTTACGTTGAATTTTTTCTCAAACTTTTCTACCATTGCTTGTAATGGTATCTCAAGTGGGATGTCAGATAGATGTAGCTCTCCAGTTTGTTTGTTTTTTTATTTTCCGCAAGTAGGGTGTGGGCTCCTTGTGTCACAGTGACTGTCTCTCCTGAAACAATTATTTCCCCGAATGGTAATATCGGTTAGGTTCCTCTGGGTCTCAATATGTAGCCTTTGTATCCTTTTGGGTTGAGAGAATAAATTTTCTTTTATGTATTCTAGGTTTTGGACCTTGAGTGATATCACCGCTGTTATTCCTGGTACTCTTTCGCGTGGTATTTTTGACATGTCCAATTCTTTTGTCCCTTCTCTGTGAACATTCTAGGTAAGATCCTTCACTTGTCTCTATCCTCCTTGTCTTGAAAATTTCTCTAGTTCTCTAACTTCCTTATTGGCCTTGTCGGCCGCCATTTTCTCCCGTGCATCTCGTGAGTAGATTTAACTGTTCATCTTTCCTTGTAAAATTATTTCTGTATTATTTTGTTTGTAGTATTTCTTCTTCAAGTTTAGTTTTTTGTATTATTCAATCGATTATATTCGCTCATGTCATAGTAGAAGTCAATTTCCATTTCCCTCTGCTTTGTTCTGGCCATTTGAATTAAATTCAGAAAGACTTTACTTGTGAAACAGGAGTTTCAGAGTTTGTGAATGAGTAGGCTAATTTAAGATAGTTTAGTTTTTTCTAAATGTTTTAATCAGCATATATCTTGATTATTGAATTAATAATGTCCCATAGCTTCTCAATGGCAAGTTGTATTTCATACTGACTGAGCACAAGGCTTATCTTAAGGACTTGCGGCTATCAAGCTTTGTAAGCCTATGAAATCTGTTAAATGTTATGCCGCAAAGGACTTGCGGCTATCAAGCTTTGTAAGCCTATGAAATCTGTTAAATGTTATGCCGCAAAAGGACTTGCGGCTATCAAGCTTTGTAAGCCTATGAAATCTGTTAAATCTTATGCCGCAAAAGGACTTGTGGCTATCAAGCTTTGTAAGCCTATGAAATCTGTTAAATGTTATGCCGCAAAAGGACTTGCGGCTATCAAGCTTTTTATCCTATGAAATCTGTTAAATGTTATGCCGCAAAAGGACTTGTGGCTATCAAGCTTTGTAAGCCTATGAAATCTGTTAAATGTTATGCCGCAAAAGGACTTGCGGCTATCAAGCTTTTTATCCTATGAAATCTGTTAAATCTTATCCCGCAAAAGGACTTGCGGCTATCAAGCTTTTTATCCTATGAAATCTGTTAAATGTTATGCCGCAAAAGGACTTGTGGCTATCAAGCTTTTTATCCTATGAAATCTGTTAAATGTTATGCCGCAAAAGGACTTGTGGCTATCAAGCTTTTTATCCTATGAAATCTGTTAAATCTTATGCCGCAAAAGGACTTGCGGCTATCAAGCTTTGTAAGCCTATGAAATCTGTTAAATCTTATGCCGCAAAAGGACTTACGGCTATCAAGCTTTTTATCCTATGAAATCTGTTAAATCTTATGCCGCAAAAGGACTTGTGGCTATCAAGCTTTGTAAGCCTATGAAATCTGTTAAATCTTATGCCGCAACTGAACCAGTGTTTTGCTACAGAGCATCCAATATTTTGGCTTTGTCAGTTTTATTCCAGTTTGATGAAGGGTTTGGATGTATTATTGAAGTGTGCTGGCTTCGCAATGGTATGAGTATATGAAAGCGAGCAAATCAAAGCAAAGCGTGCTCAAATCAGCGTCTGTGTTAACGCGGCGGCAATATCAAAGTCATTACATAACAAAGCAGGGTACAGAACTGGCAGCTTGTCGACATAAACTATAAAGAAACAAACGATTTCTTCAAGTTGGACTCCAGGGCTGCTGTCGACGTTCACATTACATTTACATTGGATTGATTAGTTTCATGCTTGAATAGTAAAAAAGACACTACGATTAGGTATAAAATGTTAAATTTTTACTCCACCCCAATCATTACTTTCCAAAATGTCTAGTAATACCGCATGCTTACAATGTGAAAAAGAAGTTACACAGAGACAACATGCAATCCAATGTGATGGCTGCAATAAGTGGCAACACAGAACTTGTGCTACTGGGATCTGATTAGAAGACTACAGATTGGCTGTAAGGGGACAACTCAGTTTACACTGGACATGCCATAATTGTAATTCTGTAGGTTTGAATGCATCTGAAATTGGTGAACCCCTTTTTGCAAGTAGCAGACTGAACACTGAGAACAATCATGATATGGAGTCTGACATGAGGCTATATGATAGATCTTCTACTATCCACTTTTAGAAAGCATTCATTCTGTTGTTGATGTTGAACATGAGCGACCAATGGACCTTGAGGAGGATGAAGCCTCATATTTAGTTACAAGACTGTCCATAGTAACCTCAAGTTTGGATGCTGTTGGCGACGATGCAGTAACTTAAGACATTATAGCTCAATCATCAGAAAGAATGAAAGATAAGTTAGTCGACAGCAATGGCTTTTCCTACAATATTAAGCGCCAAAATGCCTCTGCTACATACTGGCAATGTGTAGTGAAAAACAAGCACACCAAGTGTAAAGCTACAGTTATAGAGAGAGGTATTGGTAATTTTTCGCCAGGAACATATGGACATTGTCATCCTATGAAACCTTTTAAGAAGACATTTCATAAAATAAATTCCGAAGTAAAACAACGTGTCATCAACGAAGTCTACATGTCAGCTAAAACTATTGTCAATGAATGTCTTGTGCACTTACTACCTGTGAACGAACCCGTTCCTAAGACTGATTATTTAGCTAGAGCAGCCAATAGATTGCGTTAAAAAAGACGTCTGGTGGATTCTACCGATCTGGAATTTGATCTAGAGCTTGAGCACATACCAGAGCTATTTCTTCAGAAAGACATTAAGTGCACAGATCGACGCCATTTACATTTTGCTACACACCAAATGTTGGAAATCTTACCAAAGGCAAAAACATGGTATATAGATGCTACTTTCTATGTGATCAAATCACCATTTACCCAATTATTTAGTGTGCACGCCTTCGTAAAAAAGAGACGGAGAAATAAAACAAGTTCCCCTAGCTTTTACGTTGATGTCGGGGATAAGGAAGATGGATTATAAAAAGGTGCTAAAAGCTATTAAAAATAGGATTCACACTGAACCAAAAATGAAAAAGGTGGTAGCAGACTTTGAAGCAGCTATGTGGTAAGGAGTGATGTCGGTTTTTCCAGACGTTCAGATGCAAGGTTGTGTCTTTCATTGGACTCAAGCTATTTGGAGGCAGTGCGGGGAGATCGGCCTTCAGAAACCTTATAAAGTTAACAAGTCCATTCATAGTTTCATCCGGAAATTAATGGCTATGCCATTTCTACCACAGGAATACATACAGCCAACCTTGGTTGCACTGCAAGAGAAAACCACCAATAACAGACCCTTATCTGATCTATGTAGCTATATAGAAAGGCAATGGATCACAAATTCATTATTCACCCTTGCTCGTTGGATCATATATATGCAGTCAATAAGGACTAACAACGATGTTGAGGGTGGCATCACAGGCTCAATTCAGCTGCAAAGAGGGGAAAACTTCCACTGTACATGCTGATTAGATGTTTATTTAAGGAGACCCATTTGGTAAATATTCATCTGCGGCTCTTGTCGGAAGGGAAACTTAGGAGACAACATAGAAAAATATACAAAGAAATGCAAGCAAAATTGTTTACTTATTGGACGGAAACATGACCTTTCCCAGTCATTGTCTGCTTGCAGCAATTTAAATGGGCCTGTTTTGCAGCAAACATAAGAATACTAGTGTGCGCAATGTGACGCATACGCTGAACTATACCGTATACTCTGAACTATGTTGCTCTGCTCATATGAATGTGTACAAAATAACACACAAAGGTAAGATATTTAACCAGCTTTAGTAGTTTAAGCAAATGAAGACTTTGTCGTCTAATTTGAGGAGATTATTGATTTATCGGCTATGCAGGTCATTGTGTTATTGTTCGGTATAATAAAAACAGGAAATAAAAGACCATATTAAATAGCAACCTTTGTTCATTGTGGTAATTTGCATCTTTTATTTCGCAATTCTTCTATTTATATATCTTCTCTTTTTTCATTCCTTCAATCATTTTATTCTGACGTCTACTATTTTAGTTACGAACTTATATGCATCTATCTCTGTTTCTTCGTCCGTTTCATTGTACATTCCAATTCATTTTAAGACATATTGAAACTTAACATAACTTTATCATTGGGTGCAACATAACTTTATTAGTGTGCGACTTGACTTGGATGTGACATGATCAGGGTGCGACATCATGTACAACTTGTGGGGGCTTCCCGACAGTACGTCACTTCCGGAAATCCCATTATCACCGGAAGAATACAAATATTTCCGGAGTGTTTTCCATAAAACATCGATAAATGCACACATTATCTTCATTTTCTTCTCTGTGAGTTAAAATATGAATTTTTAATGCACATTTATAGTTATTTATCGAAAAATTAACATTCTGATATATAGTGTGTAGACTCTAGTAGACCTTTAATGCAGAGCGCTAAGCGAGGCAGCTGCTAGCACCATTTTCATTAGTCTTTTGTATGACTCGGCCAAGGTTTGAACCCGCGACCCCCCGCATCCGACGCTCTAACCACTTAGGCCACCGGAGCGGTCATTTTCAGAAGTACTGAGCTGATAATGAAGTCATATAGGGAATATAAATCAGTATTAAAATCTATAAATGAACTCAAGAAACATACTTTAGAGATTCCAAAATAATTCACTTACTTTAAGCGAGGAATACTTTTCTACAATTTTGACATTTTTTAAAACAAGAGGCGTTTTATTTTCAACATGAATTAGCTGCACCTATCCCCCCTCCTCACCCCCGGTATGAATACTTGAAATCTTTAATGAGCACCCATCGTTAGAATTCGATGACTATGAAAATACTGGTAGTGAAGAGCCTCCTTACGTACAGGAATATGACTTAAATACTCATTCAGCAAATGATGAAATTATGAGAAGTTTACTTAAAACAAAAAACCAAACCTGACATGATACCCGCTAGTTTTAATAAGTGCACGTTGGAAACAGTCTATTAGCCCTCTACTTAACAAGCGGTGGCAAGAGCGACCGAGTTGTCTCCCTTGTTGATGTTTTGGGCAACGTCTTTACTAATACATTGCAAACCCGTATCTACACACAGGCAGACGACAACAGTCTGATAGACGAACCACAGGCAGGGTTTACAATAAAAAATAAAATTTAAAAAAAGTGTGCATACGACAATATGTTTATCATTCAGTCTATAGTTCAAAATATATCACTAAAGAAAATTTTTAATTTTATTGTCTTTTGTAGATTTCTAAAATGCTTTCAATAAAGTAATCGTAAATTAGTAAATATTTTAAAAGATAGGTATACAAATTTAAAAAGCAGCATCCACACATCTGAAGGTTTAATTGTTTATTTCGAATGCACATTAGGTACAAGGCAAGGATGTGTCCTGAGCGCTATCATGTTTTCCTTTTCAATAAATATGTGATTGCACAGCTTAAGCATTAATGCAAATGAGGTGCATCTATTTTGGAGATATTATTATTATTATTGCAATACTTTACACTGATGATGTTGCTAACTATGCTGTTACAGCAGGAGATCTGCAACAATGAATTATTACTGAAAGTCTCTGTGATAAACTGGTTTGATGGTTAGACTAGGAAAGAAAAACCGAACTAAAGTCAGTGTTTTCAGAAATGGGGAACATATTATGCAAACTAATTTTTGTTTTTCAAAGAAAAACGTATTGTATGTGTGCCTTATTGCAAATATATGGGTTTATTTTTCACCTCCATTTTTGTTTGGACAAATCAAACCAGATACTAGCTGCTCGGGCAAAGAAAACAACTACAAATATTTAGAATTATCAAAACTGATTTGGTTGTTTCAGTGTAGATGTTTTTTTTTATATTAAAAAAATGACTAAGCTATGGGTCAGAAATTTGGGGATATGAATTTAGTTGAGATAATGAAAAGGTACAACATAAAAACAGTATTTTTGGGCTTCTGACACTACTAATAATTCAAAAATGTTCAGGGAGTGCAGAAAAATTCCAGTTTATATCTCGTGTGTTTTGATGTACAAAATACTGACTGAAGGTTGTGAGAATAACTTCAACCCGTTACCCACACCAATATTATTTATTGCTGAAAAGATTAGATGAAGCCAACAGTGTCAACTGGGCTACCAAAGGAAGAGATGCATGCAAAGGCAGGTTGACAGTACAAAGTTAATTGCTTCTCCTGCCTCAAATGTATATTTTGTGACAAGTGCAGCCAATATGTGAAAGGGATTCTCAACCGTGAGAAAAAAATTCAATATCTGAACATGTGTGCTGATAACATTGTTCGAGATACAGTAGCTAGAAAGGTGACAGATGAGAGAACTGTGGTAGAGATAAGGTGAATACCATAAATTGTGTTATAGTGATTACACCAGTCAGAGACCAGAACAAAACACCCCAAAGTGGTACTGTACAAGTCCAAGAGACAAAGGCTTATGAAAATTCGAAGTCATCAGTCTACAATAGATAGTTCAACCATGTGAATGCACACCTCACTGAAGACCACGTGCCACATGGATGACAGACCTTATTGAAATAATTGTCTTACATGTATGATGCAGATGTAACTGAAATGAAACCCACACAAAGAAGCACATGCGTCGTAAACAGGAGGATCCAGTCTTCATATATTCTCCAGTGACAAGAAGAGCCTTCCAATAATTCCTGACAAACTGTCAAACAAGAAACTAGCAGAGAATAGTGTGGTAATTTGTACAAAACCTCATCGACAGAGGAATAGCATGACAAAAAGAGACATCAAAGCATATTTTACTGCTAAGGGCAGTAAAAACACTTGCTGGGAATGTTAAGATGATAAAGATCCTAAATCAGCTATGGCAAGGGATATAATATTTGAAACTGGAAGAAACAGACATAGTGTTTTGTCTGCAAAAATTACAAACACAGGAAATGTGCCACTGTGCTGATTTCATCAATATATCCTGGAGTTCCAGCTGTTCTAACATATGATAATAACAACAAACTGGTGGAGTTAATGAGATAATTATTTAACCACAAGTATCTGCAGCACAGCTACCACTGTATCGAGTAGACATGCAGAAAGACATGAGACTATCCCTTCCACCCAAGTCCCTCATATTGTCCCACTACAGTTGTGGCGACAGGAAAGGTCCTTCAGCCATTACAAAACTTTAAACCACTAATGCTGAATACGTAGAAGCAACCTGTGCTAAGTATTAAACAAAAAACATTGGGTGGTTACTGGTACACCAAAAGTGACACAGCTAACCAGAAAGTCAGTTCATGGACAGGCTTTAACATAATGACAGATGATTGTAAGTCATTCACCAAATACAGTCAGTTACCTGCCTACCATCAGTGCTCCAACAATATAGACATGAAGCGTCTACCAAATACCAGGGCAGACAAAGAAGATTATATACTTTAGAACTTCCAGAAGTTGCTTATGTGTAATCAACACAAAGGCTGCATAAAATGGATGGAATAATCAGGAACAATTCAGTGATATTGTCCAGAGAATGCATGCCTTAGCACAATTTGCATTCATCTATTATCGGGAAGTGATTCAGTGATGCAGGTCTCCATGATCTAGCAATGGAGGTTCGGTGATGTAGAAGGTTTAATCAACTGCATTCTGGATAGTAGAAAATACAACCATAGGATGAGGTTCTACATCACTGAAAGTCTCCTCTGACTTTCTTCCCTAGATGGAAGACCACCACGCTGATGAAAGTTGCATGAGATGCTTTTGCAAGTTGAAGTCAGTAGAAAACCAGATAACCTATCTCTGTACTCTTGCCAAATGTGTCTTGTACACAAGTTCTGAACTCGTTCAAACGAGTATCATTATTTGTTACAAAATGGAAAAGGGCCCTGAGCATTTTTCTGAATGTCCTACAAAGCTATCGTCAGGATTCTGCTGGACCTGCTTTAAGTTTTCAGAGAGAGAAACTGGCCTCTTCAGCAGCATTCCATACAATTTTAGATGCCACTGTGCCCTCACAAATGATAAACAAAACAATGCCTGGTACCTCTCTGTATATCACACCTATCAGTGGACCATCGGTTTATCTTTCAGAATCTGTCAAATAGTGGATTTTCAGCCCAAATAAGTGCAAGCAATGCATTTAGCAGGATACCAGTGAATCACACCTTAGAGAAAACTGTTAACAGGGGCATACAAAGTCTCTGCTTGTACTAAGGATTTCAGTCTTGCACTAACTGCAGTATCCAAGGACAATCTGTCATCAGAATATCACGCCCGAGACAGCTGCATAGTTTGATTGACTTACAGGAACATTGTGTCTTTCATCATGATTTTGGAATATCCTGCATTCAGTTGGATGTATCAGATGTCCAATCAGTTGTTGATCTTCTTGAAAACAATTGGATTGATCTCTTTGGGTCCAGTGATGGCAATCTCCAGAGCATAAAACTGGGCATTATTGCAACACCACATGTAGCAAATGATCTTCTAACAGCCAAGGAAGAAGGAGAGACTGCTTGTAAGGTGCGTGTTGACTCAATACCTAAGGCAGTCTCTTTAATAAGTGACTGACTCCCAAAACTGAAGTTGAAGTCTTTTAGCAGTCTGCAAACAAAGACATGGACCGGATCCACCAACAAAAGATTGATATTCAATGGATTACAAGCTCTCCTGCACCTTGGGTCATCTTGGAATTATATCTAGTAAATGCCATCATAACTATCAGCAACCTAGCTGTCAGTGCCTGTCTAATGGACTGAAGTGGATAGAGGAGAGCAAGCTTCAGGACTGCACCAACATGATGGATGCTGAGGAAGAGGATTTAATGCAGGATATACTAAAATCCTTGAAATGAAACACGGTCCTAAAAATGTAGTGATCTTCTAGAAGACATTTATAGTGAACGAATATCAGTACAACTAATAGACAGTCATTAATAAAAAAAATGTCTTGTTTTGAAATAAGATCATCATAAGATGCAAGAACTTGTATCCTGTATCTACTCACTTATAAGTGGAGTCCAACTGCAAACTGCACAGACCCGAATCTTCCGGTGCATAATGTGCTGGCAGATCTGGGTCTGTACATTTTGCAGTTGGACTGTGCAGGAGCAGTTAGGAGAACAAACAACATAGACCCTAATCTGCAGGTGCATTATGCTATGGCAGATCAGGATCTTTGTTGTTTGCAGTTTGCCTTGACTTAAAAGCGAATAAGGCAGTACATTGTTACTATTACATGTGTCAGTTTATCAATCATTGTTACTATTACTTATATCAGTTTATCAATCATTGTTACTATTACTTATCAGTTTATCAATCAGTTACTATTACATATATCAGTTTATCAATCATTGTTACTATGACATATATCAGTTTATCAATCATTGTTACTGTTACATATATCATTTCATCAATCATTGTTACAATTACTTATATCAGTTTATCAATCATCGTTACTACTACATATATCTGTTTATCAATCAGTAACTACTTGTGTTCATGTATTATTCTTGCTTACATGCAGTTTATTATTTTACACAACAAATGCTGAATATGGTTCTAAACTTGGAAACTGTCAAAAGTGAAGTGACATGATCATTCACAAAATTAGCTACAAGGTAATGATGGCCTGCATACCTATTTGGAAACTGCAGACAATAAACATTTAGAAAAGCACAGTTTTATTTCACACCTCTTTTTGGTACCAATTAGCCAAACTCGGGGGTCATGGCCAATGGACTATTATGATCATCTAAGAAAGAAATGCTTTAATGACGTTTATTATTCTTATCCATCTGTTGAAAAATCTGTATTCCTTACGAGTTATATGAATATATTCATTATGAGAAATCTTTCTTATTATATCAATTTGGCCTTTCGTTTCAATCTTTAAAACATTCAGATGAATGAGTAAACTTAGTGGTTTCAATATCCTTAAAATATCGTACATTAATGTTGTTGTGGAAAATTATATAACATACATACATATATATATATATATATATATATATATATATATATATATATATATATTGAAAACAATACAGAACTTGTGTACACCATGGTGTATTTACTTAGTATTGTATTATGGGCTGGAGCACTCTGATCCAATCAAATCACTCCATTGAGAAATATTTTGTATGTTGTTTTAAAAAATAAAATTTTCAGTAAATGTTCTGGCATTCATGCAGTATAAACAACTTCTGTAAACTTTGACCAGTTGTATACCATAGTTTGAATGTCTGTGCTTTTGTAATACCAATTCTGGGGTGGTTTTATTTTGTAATCTCCATCATTTTGTTTTTTTAAAAAATGGTTTTCTCTCTATTGCATGAAATAACTGTATCAGCCACATTGATCAGTAGTAAAAAAAATGTACTGTAGAGGTTTTATTTTCTTTTTATTCACCATTAATCTGTCTTCTGAAAAATATGAAACATCAGTGAAAAGAAACCAGCATGATATTTTTTGGAAAGCCAGAGAATTTTACTCAGTGGACAAAAGCGTGATAGAAATAGCCATGAAAATTATAAAAAATTTGAAGTGGAAATTTCTTGCACCACCAAACCAACTATATATATATACAATTTATGTGCTCTTATTTTTTAAATGCAAATGTTTAGATTCTTGCACTCTGATTCATCTGTGGCTGCTACACCACAGAGGTGATAATAGATACTATGGGGTTTAATGTCCAAGCTTTCACCAATTCATATCATGAGTAATGGTTATCAGTGACATGGAATAAATTACTGAAGCACCTGTAATTTCTGTTTTGCTAAATCTTTGTTTCTAAATGATTTATCACCAGTTGACTCTGGTATTACCACATTCAATCTGATGTAAATACAGGCACACTTCAAGTCACAGAAAAATATGTTTTGATTTTTAACCATAAAATTAGATTTGAATTTTAACATATCATTCATCCAAACCATTAATATATCAGTGTAAAATGGGTCTCAGCATGGCATAATTTCATGTTTTATTTTTGTGCCAACACTTTATGCCAGCTCCCTGCTCTTGGAGATAAACAGCATTACCTGCATCAAAACAAGTTCGAAATGTAGTGTTGCTTTTTTCTGTTCTCCATCTTATGTATTCTATTCCTGTTTTCCTAATATCATTGTATGCAGCATAGATGATGTACATGTATATTGTACATTTTCTTCACAAATATGACAATTTTTTTAAAAAATTCAACAAGAAAAAAAGACCAAAAAGAACAAAACAACCCTCTTTTAATTATTTCTTTTTATTTAAGTCTAATGCACTATAATATTAACATCAATTAATGTCAACAAATGTTACATAAATTGACGACAAGACTTAATGGAGATGGATACAAAATAGTTGCTAATTGTTGCAACAAAACTGATTTGTCTTGTTTTCATGGCAGAAGTGAAATAGCCAGAATTTACATAGATAACATATACATTTCACTGGACATGTACATGTCCATAAGTAGGTTCCCCCTCTGAATTACAGACTTGCATGATTAACACTAATGTCTGAATTACATGTATCTAATATTCTAGAATAAAATTTCTAAACGCTTTGATGTTTCATAAATAAAAGTTTTGAGAAAGTTTTGGATATAGAATATTCTGTTTGAAGGAGACAAACTTGACAACTACTTCAAGTAATGGATGCCTCACAAAAGTATGACATTGAACAGTGGTTCCTGTATGTTCACATCAGAGAAAAGGGACTAATTTTCATGCTATTTAATCCTGTATGTTCACATCAGAAAAAAGGGACCAATTTTCATGCTATACATTCCTGCAAAGCATTAAAATCAAGGCTGAAAATAATTTAAATTTGGGAATGGCAATTTTTTGTGAAATTTCAGAAGCTTACAACAAAAAGATAGTTTGTTACATATTTTTCAGGTTTTGCAATTATCATAATTTAGTAAAGTTGTACATGTTCTTCTATCAGTCTTAAGTAATTTGAATGTAGGGTTTCTGCTGCACTCATTTAAAGTCACATGACCATAACAAATGTACATTTAGTAATGCCCAAAGTGGGAACATACTCCATATTACTAAACAAATTTGAGAATTGGTCTGTTTCATTTTCAACTGATGCAGACATTAACACCCCACCTGTGAGGACTAACAGACAGTGAGAAACCATGCTTCGAAGAGCAATAGGGCATGGATTCACCAAAAGAAAGCCATCTAAATGACACATAATTATGTTGAGTTTGATTCCCTTGTTAAATGAAGATAAAAAATAAGATGTCAAAAATACAATTTGATAAAATATATTTTTGACGACCTCTCAAAAATGGATCAATTAAAAAAGAAAGAAGACTAGAAAAACAATGTAACTATACAGATTTTTGTATCTAAATACTTTATTTCTGATGTAAAAAATGTGAACTCTAAAGTGACTCATTTCTTGTGTAGCAAGAAGTCAATTCTTTGAGCTTTCCCTTTCATGATCAAGATTTCAACAGTAGAGGCAACAAAAAAAGAATTTAAAAATATATATAAAAAAGATAAAAATTAAAATATAAAAATTAAAACAGAAAAAAAATAACTTTCTCCTAATTTTTCTTAGATAAAATATAGAAATGAATGTTCTTTGATAAAACAGGGAATGCAGCTCTGTCAATTTTTGTCCACATTTTTTCCAGATCAAGATAAAACAACAAAACCCAATGAAGGGGGTCCCGAGTGGCCGAATGGTCTAAAGCGCTCACCATTGTGGATGACTGCCATCTCACCTCTGTCTGCGTGGGTTTTGAGTTTTGGATCTGGCCAATGTAGGTATGTGAGAAAGCATGCCAGTAGCTTCTCGTGAGTCGGTGGTTCTTTCTGGGGTTTTCCCAGGTTCTTCTGCCACCATTAATACTGTCTGCCATGTATAGTGTATCATGTGCTGAAAAATGGCGTTAAACCCTACAACAACAACAACAACAAAACCCAATTAAGTTTCATAAAAATAACACCCATATGCCAAGGGTCAATTCAAATAAAGTACATACATTTTCCTAATACTATCTTGACACACACACACACACCCCCATCATGAACAGTCTTCCATGTAGGCATTAGGATGATATGGTACCTGGAAGGTTACTGAACAATGGGTCTCAATGACCTGGTCTTTGGTCAAGATATGTGGACTTGAACTAAACTTGATGTGTAGCAACCATTTTCTTGAACTTTATAGCCATGATCTTTGACCTTTACACCCTTGAATCGACAGGCTTCTTCACTACCTTAAGTGCTAGCTGTCCATAAAGTTTAGTCAAGGAGATTACTCTAGCAGAAAAGTTCTTATGCAAACCCATTTTATTTATGCACAGTGACCTTGACTTTTGATATTCTGACCCCTAAAAACATGTATCAATACCTTTTATTATGGTACTAAAATTAGGCAAAAACAATTTTCTTGTTTTATTATGAACTTGAATTTTTACCTTTTGGCCTCAAAAGAAATAGGTTTCTGTCTTAACAAATGTGTAAGTCATCCACAAACTTTGGTGATAAGATATCTCAGTTTATAGAAAATTTTGGTGCAGAAGCCATTTCTCTTCTTTCAGTCCAAGACATTGACCATTGATCTTTTGAACCCAGAATCAATAAGCTTCTTCCTTATCCCAAGTGCAATCCATTCCCAAAGTTTGGTCCATGTCCATGATATTACGCCTAATGTTATATGGTAGAAAGAATTTTTCTTCTTTCAAAGAAAATCGTGACATTTGACCTTTAGACCATGAAACTGATAGACTTCTTTATTCCAAGTTTGACCTATACACAGAACTGGACCAGGTTTGTGATGTAGAACTAACGTTATTGTGTCATAACTGTCTTCTTTCAAACAAAGAGATCATTTGTTCCCAAAATCAATGAACTTCTTCTTTACCCCAAATGCAAGCCAGCCACCAAGTTTTGTAACTGGAAATTGTGAAGAACCTGAGTTATTGTGCAGACTGATTGTGTAAATGGTCTAGGTTGCAGAGAACTATGGTCGAAAATGCTGACCAACAACAGCTACCTAACTAATTAGGTGAAGATACACAAGTACTAGCACTTTACCACAATATTATGAGTCACCTGACAGGTCTGTGATCACTAATGGGCAGTACCTGACTGACAGGACTGATTTCACTAATGGGCAGTACCTGACTGAAAGATCTCCACAAGTCAATTTCTATTTTAGTCCATGGATTCTAAAATGTGGGAACTTTTTATGGCTAGGGACTGTACATGGATAATTTGCTTCCTAAAAATATGGCTTCCATTTTGTAAATCAGTCCCATTCACTATGTGTTGAAAGTGTAGCTTGGAGGTCCTTCAGTATTAACATCTCCCTTTGTTGTCTGAAAACCAATTAAACTGACTCACAAATTTCTACTGGAGTATTACTGCAGTTTTATCATTTTAACAGATCATTAATAAAATTTAATCTGTTAGGTTTTGAAAACTGATCATCTAATATCACCGGGTTCTTCTCAGTGAGCAAATGAATTTATGTCAATTTGAAATCAATGATGAAATCATTGCTATACACACAAGTATACCAATGTTACCATTACCTGAATACAACTGTACATCTCTTGCACCACACAACATTAAGATTGAACTAGAAGTGTGGTTATAGGATCTGGATGCCCCTTAACCTTCTGTTTCAATGAGTGGTGCAAGTACAAATGAGCAATAACTCTGGAAGAATGTAAGCATGTAGGTATGAACACACAAAAAAATCATTCACAATTGGTATAAACAAAACTGGGATTAACTTTTTAAAAAAAACATCACTCATACATAATGACAGATGTTTGGTGTTTTACAGCACAGCAACACAAGTAGATTATTTAGTGCTATGATAATTGGAGTAAAGTGCCTTGCCCAAGGACACACCTCAGTACCCAACCTGGGCTCATCAAATTTCAGGGGAATTCATCAAAAACTGTGTGACTTTTCCTGTTCCCACATTCCAATTATTATGCCCAAGTTAATTATATTTTACTGGTTGGTTTGGTGGTTTCACTGGCACTTATAACACATTATTTGGCTATATCATACCAAGGAAATGGTAGCTAAGTGCTTTTTCCAAGTGCACACAAAGGAAGCTGACCAGGAATGGCCTAGGAACCTGCAAACCATGGATTATGAGTCTGATGCCTGATTCTCAACCTACACAGCTACTAAGCCTCCCCAAGCCCCCCCCCCCCCCATCTCTCAAGACAAGCATTCTAGCTATTCAAGCAACCAAACTGGAGCATAAAGATAGAAAGATATGTGCATGTTCATCCCAGGTCAGAAACATTTATCAGATTTCAGGGCAATTTCTCAAAGAGCTGTCGGACCAGTTAAATGTAAGAAATGTGTTGTGTAGTCAACATATTTAACACCAAAAAGGATCAAATGACTGGAATAACTCATTAGAATATGATGACAAGAAAATAGACAAATGTTAAAATGATATCAATAATGTCTGCCAAGTTTCTGTGCATGTTATCAAAAGCTGATGAAACTACCTGTGCACACAAAATCTATCATATACAGTAAACACATCTGACACCTAAATGGGGAATAACCCAGGAAAGAGACACCAATCTACATGCACATATTCATCTCATGGCAATGATGTTTGCATGAAAGATGTGGTACCTGATGAGCACAATAGTTTTGGGCCATATTCCTGTATGGCATTGACGGATGTGCCTATGACATTTATGGTGTGTGCATAAAAACGAATCATTGATTGAAATACAATCTCCTGACAGCTTAGTTTAAACACATTGCAAATGAAGTACTGATGGTTAAAAATATATTTAGCAATTTTTAAAACACTTCTCTACTCTCACATCATCAGGACAATAATAGTAATATTAAGGTATGATTTACCAGGTAACCTAAGACATCTCTGGGTTGCACTATAATTTTAAGATTCTAAAATGAAGACCAAGGCTACCTTACACTTAAGATCACTAGACAAAAAGAACTCTGACAACATAAATCCTGGGTAATATAACATTACTCCTGTGAATTTAATGCAGCATCTAATTGGTCTTATATCAAACTGGTGTCAGTGCAGTCCACAATACACTAAAAGTATAAATTCTGTATTCCATTATCACATTATAACACTCTGCCATTATAAATCTGCCAGTGACACAAGGCAATGGATTATTAGGCAATGGATTATTATAATATCTGGTAGCTTTTTTTAATGACATTTTCCATATGTCTGTTAGAATATGAATAACATTCTTGTGTATGATGATGTAATAACATCAAAGATGAGTTTGCTTGTGTTGGATGATTTTGGATGATATAATCAAAGATGTGTTACCTGTGTTGGATGATGTAAGGACATCAATGATAGGTTTACTTTTGTTGGATGATGTAAGGACATCAATGATAGGTTTACTTTTGTTGGATGATGTAAGGACATCAATGATAGGTTTACTTTTGTTGGATGATGTAAGGACATCAATGATGGGTTTACTTTTGTTGGATGATGTAAGGACATCAGTGATAGGTTTACTTTTGTTGGATGATATAAGGACATCAATGATAGGTTTACTTTTGTTGGATGATATAAGGACATCAATGATAGGTTTACTTTTGTTGGATGATATAAGGACATCAATGATGGGTTAGTATCAGACAACTATTTTACAGCTCTAGTGATATGTCACTCGTCCAATTCAGTTTGAAGCATTAAAACTACCATAAACATCCTCAAGTCCCAAATACAAAACTATTATCCACTAAATATTCAACTCTGAGGGAAGAATTTAAAGTTAATAGTACAACTATTTGTACTCATATTTACTGTTTAATAAGTAGAACTATTTGTGCTGATACTTACTGTTTAATAAGTAGCACTATTTGTGCTCAAACTTACTGTTCAATAAGTAGAACTATTTGTGCTCAAACTTATTGTTCAATAAATAGAACTGCGCTCATACTCACTGTTTATTAAGTAGATATATTTGTAATCAAACTTATTGTTTAATAAGAACAACTATTCATACTTAAACTTACTGTCTGGTACCCACACTATGGATAAAGTATCTCAATCAACACAAATCAATATGAATACCATTTTATGTATGTAAATCAACAAATATACAATACATATGAGTTATAACAAATTACCAGAGCTAACAATAAATGTGTATCAGAAAAAAACAAAGTTGACAATTATTTCACAGACACTGGATAAACAAATTAACTGGCAAACACAATTAAGTGCCAACAAGTAAATATGTAAGAAACTCGTGACACACAATAGTGCAATTGTGTATTGCAGAGCGATATTTGAATGCAGTTGAAATAATATGATTTCATACTAGTAATGAAAGTGAAAGCCTCAGTGGTCCACATGAAATTTACTGATATGATGCTCCAATATGGATGAAGATAGATCGCACTAACCATTTTTGTGTCAGAGTAATATAGAACAGCAGTCATCTAATGAATAAAAGATAAACATAAAATGGTGTACTAAGGTTGAGGCAGTAAATTACAGCTGAAAAGTGGAAATGAGGCACGGACTGAATATTTTTTTAAAGCTAAGATATAATCTGTGAATGCTAATGCAACAAATACAGTATATATTCCAAGAATTGGCACTCTTTCCGAAATAAACACATTCTGAGAAACCATTTGGATAATAAATGAAATGTATGCAGGCATTCAGTCCAATGGTAATATAATTTCAGTGCAAGCATTTCTCATCTCATTACACAATTAACAAACTCGAGTATCATCAGTCCAACAGTAATGTAATTTCAGTACAAGCACTTTCTGACTTCATGATGCAATGAATAAACTTGTTTATCATCAATGTATGGCTTCTGAAGAACAAAATGAAAAAATTCAAGCACTTAGAGAGCTAGAAATATTAGTACAGCTTGTGAGTACTGTATCATACAATGAGTCATGCAAGTAAACAGCTGGTAGCATTACTACAGGTTATATCTACAACTGTATTATGCTATACAATACAGTCATGCTAGGTGACAGCTGGTAGCACTGCTACAGGTTATACAGACTGAATTAGGTAATACTATACAGTCAGGCTTGGTGACAGCTGGTAGCATTGCTACAGGTTATACCTACTATATTATGTAATACTATACAGTTAGGCTTGATGACAGCTGGTACCACTGCTACAGGTTATACCTACTGTATTATTTAATACTACACAGCCAGGCTTGGTGACAGCTGGTAGCATTGCTACAGGTTATACCTACTGTATTATTTGATACTATACAGCCAGGATTGGTGACAGCTGGTAGCACTGCTACAGGTGATACAGACTGAATTAGGTAATACTATACAGTCAGGCTTGGTGACAGCTGGTAGCATTGCTACAGGTTATACCTACTGTATTATATAATACTATACAGTTGGGCTTGATGACAGCTGGTACCACTGCTAGAGGTTATACTTGCTGTATTATTTAATACTACACAGCCAGGCTTGGTGACAGTTGGTAGCATTGCTACAGGTTATACCTACTGTATTATGTAATACTATATAGTCAGGCTTGGTGACAGCTGGTAGTACTGCTACAGGTTATACCTACTGTATTATGTAATATTATACAGTCAGGCTTGGTGGCACCTGGTACCATTGATGTAAGTCATATTTATTGTTTTATATAATACTGTACAATGATGCATGCTAAGTGACAGCTGGTAGCACTGAAGTAGGTTATACTGTGTTATGTAACACTATACAATAACTCGTGCTCAGTGATAGCTGGTAGTCTTAATTTAGGTCACACATACTGAAATTACGACATGCTACATCATACTGATTGACACTGCAATTATTATTTTACTTGTAGACAGATATTTCCTTGTACATCTTGTAGCATACATGCTTTCTCACATTCAGCAGCCCACACTGCATGACAGTTCTAGTAACATCTGGTGTAATTGAGGTTCTATTTCTACACCAGTTGTGGCTTGTCAAAATGAACTAGAATGAGAATCTTGTATAACTTGAGTCAGACTCTGGTGTAACTAGAGTGATAATCTAGTGTGTTGTGTAACTAGAGTGATAATCTAGTGTGTTTGTGCTGTATTTTCTCAGCTTTGGTCTAGCTATTACAGCAACTATGTTTGAGTTATTGAACCCAACATAGCATGGAGTCAGAATTGAGATCTTTTGAATAAGATTTATACCATGAAGCATATATCCAGCACCTTTGTAATTCATAAAGAAAATCTGATTGGAATTTACCATCGCTGACAGGCTAAATCATCCTCCCAAGATGGACTTGACCTCTGGATGTGTGCTTGCTCAGAAATGGTGACCACAGAAACAAACAATGCAGTTATACCTGGATGTTGCTATGGCCAGTAAAAGAAACAAAAAAAAGACAAACACAGTGCTTTTCTGTCTATACCTGGATGTTGCTATGGCCAGTAAAAGAAACAAAAAAGACAAACACAGTGCTTTTCTGTCTATACCTGGATGTTGCTATGGCCAGTAAAAGAAACAAAAAAAGACAAACACAGTGCTTTTCTGTCTATACCTGGATGTTGCTATGGCCAGTAAAAGAAACAAAAAAAGACAAACACAGTGCTTTTCTGTCTATACCTGGATGTTGCTATGGCCAGTAAAAGAAACAAAAAAAGACAAACACAGTGCTTTTCTGTCTATACCTGGATGTTGCTATGGCCAGTAAAAGAAACAAAAAAAGACAAACACAGTGCTTTTCTGTCTATACCTGGATGTTGCTATGGCCAGTAAAAGAAACAAAAAAAGACAAACACA
>JAECUM010014285.1:0-29017 GCA_016617855.1 Megalonaias nervosa
TAAAGAAAATTATGTATGCTCTGTTAGTTATATACACTTTCCTTTTTTAAACCTGGATTACCTGTGGTGAACATCCGGGAAATGCCTTCTGTTTCAGCTTCTTAGCTCTGTTTAAAATGCGAAACGCCGGACTGGAGCGGAGCTTTGTCAGCCGCTACAGTTATTGGTTTACTGCAATTTCGATGTCATCTGTAAATAAAAGACAATCATGGGTTTGTTTTATCATAGTTGAAGATTTTGCTGTACATTCGATTTCTTTCTAAATGCCGTTTTGTCAAGTTTAACGTTTTATCAAAATCCATTGTTTAAGCAATCCATTAAAGGCTTCCTATGCGTTGCTAATGGCATCAATAACTAACATATATATTTTGGACTTTTTTTTAAAAATGATGTAATTTCAGATGTTATTTATATACCTATGTTTATATCAGCAAACATAGCTCAATGTTTACGAGATTAAGTCTATTTCTCTCCACAGTCATTTCGGACCTGTACCAAGAGCACATTAGCCTGTGCCATGGTCAGATGATAATTATTGAAAATGAACGAGGAGAAAATAAATTTTGCCAAATTAAAGTTGTCCTGCTCCTAGTCGAATGCCTTTGCACAATGCATGTATACTGCGTAGATTGACATGTAATTAGCTCAGGTCAGTTCCAAGTGCAGAAGTGCATCAGGCCTGCATAAGGCCAATCTTGCCGTATTAGGAAACATATTCGTAACACATTAACATTGAGAGCTATTAGTGTAAAGATATCAATATGGACCAATAATTTTTGTTGCGTTTTAATGATTGAAAACAATCTAAAGAATCATTTCTTCTTATAGAATAGGATAAGTTTTAAAATTCGGCATTAAACTATGTTCAACCAGAAAGACATGCTATATTCATTTCAGATATTATATATGAAGAATAGTCCAATAATTTCTCTTTTGAACTTTTTAAATTCCGCAATAACAATTCTGGACCAATTTCTTGGTGTGTGGAAAATTATTTAAAAACTCAGACTAAAATAAAAGTAAATACAGTGACATCTGTCATGAGTTTGTTTCAGAAAGTCATAAAAAGTCTGAGACTAAAGTAATTGTTAATAAAGTCATCTGTCACGATGAGGTTGGGGAAAATCATTAAAAATTATTTGACAGAAGTAAAAGTAAATACATTGTTATCTGTCACGATGAGGTTGGGGAAAATCATAAAAAATTATTTGACAGAAGTAAAAGCAAATACAGTGTTATCTGTCATGATGAGGTTGGGGAAAATCATTAAAAATTATTTGACAGAAGTAAAAGTAAATACAGTGTTATCTGTCACGATGAGGTTGGGGAAAACCATTAAAAATTATTTGACAGAAGTAAAAGTAAATACATTGTTATCTGTCACGATGAGGTTGGGGAAAATCATTAAAAATTATTTGACAGAAGTAAAAGTAAATACATTGTTATCTGTCATGATGAGGTTGGGGAAAATCACTAAAAATTATTTGACAGAAGTAAAAGTAAATACAGTGTTATCTGTCATGATGTGGTTAGGTAAAAGTCATTAGGAATTATTTGACAGAAGTAAAAGTAAATACAGTGTTATCTGTCACGATGAGGTTGGGGAAAATCAATAAATATTATTTGACAGAAGTAAAAGTAAATACAGTGTTATCTGTCATGATGGGGTTTTAGAAAGTCATAAAAAGTCAGAGACTGAAGTAAAAGTAAATACAGTGTTATCTGTCATGATGTGGTCCGGAAAAATTAGTAAGAATTATGAGACTGAAGTAAAAATAAATACAGTGTCATCCGTCATGTTTCGGTTTTGTCTTGTAGCCCTAATTACCAGTCAGGAATGTCATTGATAACTAGCATGAATGACGGCTTAAATGCTTCAGACTGCAGTACATCCATATTTGAGTAAACAATTAGGTTTCTGCGGTCTATTGGCTGAAGCATTAGCAAGGCTGAATTTTTTGGATTGTAATATGGCTATAATTTTCCTTTATTTATTCATGTTTCTTTCCAACATTTCAAACTATACGACAGAGCCATACATAAGATACAATGTTGCAGTAACTGATTTGAAATCTTACCCTATCTGAGATTTATATTTGATACGATTGGATATTTAACACATAAGTATGTAAATAATTAAACCAGTAAATAAATAAAATACAAGTCAAATAGATAATATTTTCATTTGAAAGATGTATGGTAAAAGACGAGGATATTATAAATACTAAAAATTAATTTTACATATCAGAATATATGAATAAATTATTAGAAGGGGGGGGGGGCGAGGAGAGAAACTAAATCAGACCAGTCAAAATAACTAACATAGAAGAAAATGTATGCTGATATATTAATTATATTTCAGTATGGTATCCTAACGACTACTAAGATGGAAAGTACTATTACAGTGAAATTAAAGATTGTCCATAATTGGTGCCAACACAAATAAACATCTGATATGAGATTTTTACAAAAATACTTTGACTATTTCAGAATTCTTTGCATTTTGAAACCTCTGTACTCTTTCTTTATCCGGGACATCAATAATTACATAACAATGTTTAATTCAAGCAACAAGAATTATAAAGCTTATAGCACTGTAAGCAAAACTAACACAGATACGGCCTTACAACTATTGTCTTCTATCAATTGACTTCGATCGAAGGTGACTATATTGTATAACTTCTCTAGGTATGAGTGAACATGATTATGGCACTGGTTGTGCCGTGGATTCGTGTCATCCTGAACAACAGATAGACTGCTTGTAATGTTCATACACTAGACGCATGAAAGCCTGTATAGCGTATCCAAACTTGTTAACATATATTCAAGAAAGACTTCTGAAAGATTTCATCAAACATAAAGCAGTTACACATATGTATCAAGAACTAATAAGCAAGGACAAATTTCTTTAATTGCCATTTGTATTTTCAGATTCATTACTCATTATTTACTGGAGTGTCTAATAAAGTTAAATCTTGTAATTATCGTTCAGTTCGTTTGTAAACTCTCTAGGTTGCAAATCTAAAGATATGTTGATCAGTGGTGTAAATTGCAGTATCTGTCTTCAGGATTCTTTCTCGCCAACTTTCCTCAATTACTTTTCAGTTACATTTTTATCAGTTATCTGTAAGTATATCTCGTCTGCAATCGATGTATTCAATTGCTGTTTTACCTCTTCAACTGAGGAATAATTGTGTCTATTGCTATTTGTGTCCTCCACAAATCATAATCCGTCTCTCTGCTATGCCTTGATCGTCAACTCGCTACTTAAATGACTGGACTTATTGCCGAGGTTGGTGATAATTTCGGTTATTCATTTAAAAATCATTTAAATGAAGACAACATTGATGTAGATGCGCGTATTCAATTAATAACTGATGATAATTTGAATCAGTCATCTATTTGTCTTGTAAGCGGCATGATCAGACGTTTGGATGGTCTAGATAAGCCAGCCGTATGGTCCAGATAAAAATTTGTTGCTTTTATAGTACTAACCCAAAAGAAAAACAAGGTGCTATGGGAGCGACAGCTAATGAAGCGATCCAACCTGAGTATCTTCTTGAACCCGCTATTTCACAAAGACAACAAAAACAAGTGCTCGAGGAAACAGGAAGGCCAAGAACTGATAGCAATGAAATAAGTGATAAACAGAAGCAACTGATAATGAGAACCTCCACCTTCAGTGAAAAAGACATTCATTACATAAGGAAGAAAATTATTAAACGTTCGTAAATGCTGTGTACGTTGCCAATTCGAACATTTCATCTATGAAATGTAATACTGAAATCTATGGAAAAACGGGCTAAAGGGTGGAAAAAAGACATCAGCAAAGTTACACAGGACAAACAAGTTGTATGTCAAGTTGGAAACTGTTGACAGTATAAAATCTCAATTTGGGGACATTTAACACAGCTAGAAAGAAATTTATAGGGACAATAAAGAATAAATTAAAAATTAGGAGTAATCACCATGAGGTGAATGGCTGAAACAATTCTTTATAGAAAATATTAAAAATTATTATTTAGCTAACAATGATTATATCAAAACTTGTGCTGCCTGTGCTAAATTTGGTATAACGTGATGTTTCTTCCATCACTGTTCCACTTCAACATTTTACTGATATATATTTACTCCTACAACCCGACCTCAAATCAATTATTGATAAAATATAAATGAATTGAACATTGGCCAATAGTTTGGGTCAGCGACAAAATTAAAGTAGCAATAGCTGAAGTTATTGACATTTTGAGCTGTTAGTTGTTTAAGAATGCTGATTCTCTTCTATAAATTCCAGTCATCTTACTTGATTTGACATTAGTCTGTTACATTATTAATCACAGTTGTAGAAAAACATCATTGTAGGATAGAAACCTCCTAGCCTACTTATGAATGAAAGGTAAAAGCAGCTTCCGCAACCATAAAATCCAAACTGGGAAGCTGGAAGGGAAGTGTAGATGTGGTGACCAGTGTAGTGCCAACAGTCTTTTGTTGGATCACAATAATACAATCCAGGAATATATCCTTATTTGAAATTACGCTATAAATTCAAGTCTCTATTTCCATGAATGTTATGTTTTAGCACTTTGTATTTCCAGAGAAGAATCACTTGAATTAAATAGTTGGTGTAAATAAATTCCAACCCAAACGAATTACTGGACACAGCAATAATAGAACCGATTCTGTTAAGATCTTCCAGCACGACTAATTCATTTCAAGAAAAAAATCAAAATTATATAGTCCTCTACCTGACCTGAGGTCGTTATTAGAGTTTTAAAAAAATCTATTACTAATGGAAAGTTTCCTACTGGAAGGCTCCAAATGTTCACAAGATAAAATCTTAGTTATAATTAGAAGTCTATTTCTGAAATTATATTGTAAAATGTAGCAAAAATTGGTAGACCTATCATTTAATGGATAATTTCAAAGTTTTAGACTCAGATTGAGATAAACATGTTTACTCCAAAAACAAAATCAATGATTCAGGGTCAGGTAAAAAATGAACATGATTTTAGACAACGTCAAGTTCAACATTCAAGCATCCATAGCATATAATGAAAATAAAAATAAAAAACTAAGAAACAAATATCGCAAATTAAACATACATAACACTTTTGCGCTTTTAAACGTTCAGATAGAATTAACAGCTGTGAAAATGGCAATATCGCCATCATACCTATTCTCTAGATAACGTTTATTCAACTTGACTTCATTTGCGTAATCATCCGTGTCCTTTAGTACTGCCACAGATTGTGTATCAGAACTTCTGGTACCGGTTGTTTCAGAATTTCTGGTACCGGTTGTTATACATCAATAATAATTTCGGGGGTTGAACGAGTAATTGCTCTACAGCGTTGTTGTATCCCATGATATTGTACATTTTCACATCTGTATGACTTTAGAACTCAAAGATACAATAACCACCAACATCATAGGCTAATTTCTCCTATGATCTGTTATGTAACGATGAAGTTATACCATACTCTTTCTATATTGTAACTGTGCTCTCCTAAGCATATAAGCAACATTAACTTTATAACAGAATGATGCTGTAAAAACAGACTGACTAGTAGATGTTCTATTTTGTACCTGTGCATCTAAACTGTAGATTACGAGGTTTTATGCTTTGATTCAATCTTGTTACTCACACACCAGTTAATTCGGCGCTATCGTGCAGAGAAAGGAAAGCCCATCAAGTTTTGCCTTTAACATCAGAGGATTAATTTCATCATATGGTAATGTTCAGCAGTAGCTGCTTCATGTTTACGTTTGTAAGCAGCTAGCACAACAGTAGATGCAGCCGATCCGAAACTTCCATGTACAGTTTCATGTTCTTCGGATCCAACATAAATAAAAAATTTAGTTTTTCCCTTGAGATAACCCTAGTCGCACTCTGGAATTTCAAACTTATTGCAGGTTTTATTAAAATAAATTATTTTGTTTCAATGCTATTTTTATTTTTGATTTTTGAATATATCAGCCATCAGACAAATGTATTTTACACTCAGCAATTTTCTGGTTTAGAAATTAAAATAAAATTTGTTCACTGATGCTACTAATTCTGATATATTTTGTTTGCCGTTTGCCGGTTGGAAATGTGACAACCTGGAGTTGATATTAAAAGTAACCAGATTACTTGATTCTGCCAAAAGTCACATTGCAATCTTTATCTTTTCATGAAGCCATAAATTAAAACTATTAAAGTTTTGTCATGAATATTGTTTGCTGCCCTGTGTGCGATAACCCGCGGTTCAGTTCAGTAACATTTATCTTGCTAAATGCGGTAGATATATCAATTTTATTATAATTAGCTAACCAATTCAATTCATTACTCTGTACTTCTTAGTGTTTAGTTGTGCAGCTTTCTGTGTATTTGCCATGGTTGTTCTACCATCTTTGAACGAAATTTGAGAAAAGGTTATATAACCCCGTATGTAATTTGCATTGCAACATATTATTTTTGGTCACATTCTAACAGAATACCTCGTAATGTTTAACATTGTTTTCGATTTATAACATTTTCTTGTACAGTTTAAATAGCTTCACACACTGAATGTCAAATTCTGTGATCTGTGATTGTATTTATTGCACTGATACGACATTGAACAGTGCAGCCGCCATAGGAAGGTACGTACCTGTACCGTTTTCTTTCATACTGGTGCTTTTGTATACAGCTTCCTTTTTTCCTTTGTTTTTCAGGCTGTTGTAACTTCTACATTTTCTTTTTCTTCACATATGTTATATTATACTTGAAACTTATTATCTGCAAAGCCACAATGTTTCATACTCCTTAATACCGCTAATTATGTATTGTAGCTTCTCGTCTCCTTTGTAGATATATGCCTTTTTCACAAGATTTATTTTAATGTCATAATATTTCGTCTGCTTTCATACCTTTAAGGGTTAATGTATGTACATGAAACAATACAAATGTACTACCTATGATGACGGTCATTCGAACAAAAGAATATTCTATTCTGTCTGATATGTCTATACACTAATGTAACAACAGTTATGAAGTAGGTACAACCGACTTAGGTTCATGTCTAGTGCAATTACCAGGGCTTTGTTTTAATGGCATTCTGAACATGCTTTGCTTTGATCTTCTATCATATGACCTCATTGTTCCATCTAAAATGTAACTGAGCATTACCTTTGCTTACGAAAACGTGGCACAGTGGGCGATAGGAGATCGTCGCTGGACACAAGAACAATGTATACCGCCAAAACAAGGACAGGGGCCCTTTTGTGTTCTTTTTTCAAGAGGGTGGTTTTCAACCCTCTCCGCCATTAAATTTAAAAAAGCAAAATATTTGGATAAATCTTGCCCAAACCACCGCCGAATTTCTGAAATATTTACCTTGGAGCGCAAGTTAATGCTTCTGTAAAGTTTCTTCTAAGAAGGTTTAAAACATGATATCATTGACATATATCGACTACGCTGTACACGAAAAATACCGATTTTGAACATATTTAAAAATGTTATTTCTATACTTGTAAGCTATATGATCATATAAAAATTTCACTATGGTGAACTTGTGCAGATTTCAATAGTCGGTGAATTGATTGTAAACTTTGACAGAGGCCTCGAGATAATTTCCAAGGATAATATTATTTTTTTCATTCATCGCTTAATTAGCCTATCAGAATAAAGTTTAATTGTTTACAGTTTTGCAGAAAATTAAATCCCTTATGGTTGTTAGTGTATAGTTCTCTAGTAGTTAAAATAATATAAATGGAATAATTACAATATGGAAGTCTCTCCTGTTATGATATTTCTGTAAGACCGATAGCGACAATGATATTACGTAAATACAGATTTTTTCGTGAAAACAGTTGACCATTGAAAAAAGGCAATAACAAGGTTAATGTAAGGTCACCATATTCGAATCAGCTTTAGTATTAACACTGATAAGCGGACAACAAAAAATCTTAAGAAAAATATGTAACTGCATATGAAAATGGAAACTCTTTTGAAACATAAATGAGTAAAGTAATAAAACTCTCAGCTCATCTGGCGTCTCTGCTCGTTCTCAGATCTCTAAAATGCATAAATTCGCTGGTATTGCTCATGTTTGTTTCCTACCCTCACCTCTAAAATATAAATAAAAAAGGACTGTAGTTCAAAAAGATCAAATTTGCACCATACATTTGTTTTTAGAGTATTTAATTATAAGTACACATTTTCTGCTTTATTTCCATCTTCATGGAATTTAAAATATATCAATTCTGCACAATCAGGAATATGGCCTTTTATGCGATATGCAATATTTATTGCCTTTGGCCTGTGGATCATATTTACTGCCCTTGGCCAGTGGATCATATTTGCTGCCCTTGGCCAGTGGATCATATTTACTGCCCTTGGCCGGTGGATCGTATTTACTGCCCTTGGCCTGTGGATCATATTTACTGCCCTTGGCCAGTGGATCATATTTACTGCCCTTGGCCAGTGGATATTTACTATTTGAACAAATTTTGCTGAAATTTGTATTCATGAGAGGTTCTATCTAAAGGTTTTACATTCATAAATATGTATCATAGATGTAGATGGAAGCGTGACAGGATAATCAGCAAACACATAATATAACTTTAATTAATATGCACATATATACCCATGCATTAAATACTTGTTGCGTTTTGAACGCTGCTTTTGTTGTAAAGGGTATTCAATATAAACCTGACATTTTTATCTCTATGTCAAGGTGTAACAATTTTGGGTGGTTGTTTTGCTGTTGGAACATTGTATCAGTTTTCACTTTAAACCATTTTAATTTCGATCCGTGTGTTTCGTGCAGGTAAGTGAGAAATTTCAATTATTTATTCTACATCTGTATGATCTTCTGTGATTCCGGAACATATCTTTATCGTTCACTGCGTGATTGTTATCTTACATGATATGATCAGGTACGTCGGTTTGTTACGAGTCTATGTTTTTAAAATAAGTAACAGAAAAGAGTGAAAGACAACAAGCTTTGTAACATTTAACAAATATATTTGTTTTCCTAGAATACAATGTCAAAATGAGAAAACCACAACTTACGGTATTGCGAATTAAATCCCAAACTAATCCAAGAATTACAGACACATGTCCTAGTAATTTAAAGTCCTGAATAAAACTCAATAAAAGTCCAGAAGAAATCCCAAAACTGAAGTCAATGACGTGTCTTTGGTAGCTATTGAAGAGTTGATGAGTCAACAGTCTTTTGTTGAATCACATAAATATAATTCCAGGTTTGAATTCAGTATAAATTCCAGTGAATGTCTTTATCCAAGAATTTTATCAGAGAACTTTTGTATTTTCAGAGAAAATAATCACTTGAATTCAATAATTTGAACACAAAGGATTCCAGCCCAAAACTCCTAGTCACAAAATATAATACAACTTAAAAGTGCTGGATGCTAAAGCACGAATGACCAAGTCCTCACAATCACAAGATTATATAGTGCTCTACTCGACCTCAGGTCACAATTAGCATTTTCTAAAGAAAACCATTACCTAATGGAGAATAACCTACAATGATCCTGATGTTTACAGAATCAAAACCATAACCTGTAAAATTCACTTAGGAAAGTCCAAAACTTTGACCCAAATCAACATAATTACTTTTTCTGTTAATACTAATTCTGATATTAAGATCATAAACATAGAGAATAATGAAGCTATATATTAGTTGTTTACATAAAATGAAATAAAAAAGTCACTCAGGTCAAGCAGAAATGAATTCAGTTTTGGACAAGGTTGAGTCCAGCACACTGTTACATTACAATAGCATGTAATGAAATAAAAGTTTTTAAAACAAACAAACAAACAATTAAATTAAATATACAGCACAGGTTAAATGAACTATTTTTCTATGTAAGCAAATCGTCAATTAGACCTCAGCGTTGCACTAAAAGTCTGGATCCAGCGATGACTTCAGAAATAGTTAAAACCATTGACGTGGATGAACTTGTTACCAAAACAAAAATAAGAAAATACTCAGAAAACTTAAAAGCACATCAGACCTAGCGACAAGAGGTGAATACACAGAAATCCAATAAATCTCCATCCCACAACACCCCTTCTCAGAGGTACTCATTAACGCTGTATATGACGTCATAATGCTTATAACGACATAAAGGTTTGATATGTTTTATGCATTGTTAGTATTGAAATGACACATTTCCGGTTTGTAAACAGTGATCCTTGTTTGTAAGATATTGTTTCTTTACTTTTCTGATCAAGTTATACCTTTTTTATCTACCATTATTTCATAGTAAAAAATGAGAGAATATTGGTTCATTATTTCATAGATAAAAATGAGAGAATAATCTATCACGTGTGCTGATCTAGAATAGTAAAAGTTTACCTCGTCAATCAGAGTTTGTAAGGAGGATATAGTGTTACGACCCTGTAGTTAAATTACATGTGTGTTAAAATTTGAATTCTTTCTAATTCTTTCTATTTCATTTTTATTTCATTTTTATATCATTAGATATAATTATTATTATGATGATGATTATGTTCGCAGGGTCTGATATTTTGTTAGAAACATCGTGTTTATTCAGAACGTAAATGTGACTCGCGTAAGCACGAGTTTTGCATGATTGTTTTGTCGTATTAAGTAAACAGTTGGGAAATAGCTATGTAAATGATTGGTTGTGACCACGGTCATTTCCAATAATACTTGTTGACATTCTATACTGCGGTGGCGAGATTTCGAAATCGCCATGATTTCTTCGTGCGTGTACATGAAATGACATATTAATTTGCTTCAAATACTCAGGTACCTGCGAACTAGGAAGAGTCATATTTTAACATCTTAGAGAGTCACATCGTAACATCTTATAGAGTTTCAAAATACCTTAAGAGGAGAGTATTCTTTTGTGCTGGAAAGAGTTGTTCGTTCGTACGTATGTAGAACAACATGTGTTTTGTTATTGATGATAGCTGTACTTCGTCTACCTTTTAAATAATAATTATTTTCCTTGGAGAACTACACAACTGGCTTTGGACAAAGACGTTTGCTGAAATTAATTCTAAATTGGAACAGGACAGTACAAATTGTGATTCATAGTGAAAATTCTGGACACTTGTGTAAAACCTTCGTCTGACGTCATCGTTCGCCATCTTGGAACGGAATTGAGATTCAGACTACTTTAATTAGAACTGTTTATTCACAGGACTTATGTGTTTTTCACAATTTTAGGACAAATTTTTAGATCTTCTTCGTAAATCGGTAAGTCTTGTTTCATATTTTTACCTTTTAACCGTGTTTTCTAGGGAAATAAATTATTTTTGTTAAATTTACAAAGCTTGTTGTAGTCACTCTTTTCTTTATGTTACTTTAAACGAGTCGATAAGTAACATAAAGAAAATTGGGTTGCTCGTCCTTCGGGATATATGAAATTGGCTGATATATGAATTTGGCTGATTTCTGAATTTGGCTAAAAATTGAAATTTAATTTTCCCTAGTTGAAATCCCAAGGTCTATTTCACATTTTACTTGCAATCTTCGTGAAAACAACAGGATTTCGTTCACAATGTCAAAAATGGATAGTTTACTTTTTCATTTTGAAACAGTTGCTGAGAATTCGAAATGTCCAAAGGAGTACTGGACTCAATTATTGCAGAGTGTACTTTGTGGCAAGGCCAAATATATCTATATATCTCTGTCAGTACAGCAAAGATCTGACTATGATTTTGTTAAGGAATGCATTTTGAAGGGTTATGCATTAGTCCCTGAGACTTTTCGGCAAAAGTTCAGAAACTACAAAAAAGAAACTAGACATACATATTTTGAATTTGCGAGAGAAAAAGAATAGTTGTTCAAGAGATGATGCTTGTCTGAGAAGACTGAACATGATTATGAAAGACTCGAACAACTGGTATTACTTGAAGAGTTTAAAAATTGTAGTCCTAGTGATGTCAAAACTCACCTTGAAGAGGGTAAGTTGGAAACCTTGGAAAAAGCTGCTATTGCTGCTGATGAGTATTCCTTAACTCATAAAGTTCCTGCTGTAAGCAAATCTTTCACTCAGCAGTCTATTGATAGAAAGGTGTTTCAATCAAATACGACTCTCAGTAAAACTCAATCTGGCACAGATTCTAAAATCAAGCTTCTGACATACTTTATTCAAAATCCTTGTCTATTCCTACGTGTCCCTATTGCCCGGAAAAAGGACACGTCATTTATGATTGCTTCAAATTGAAATATAGGCATCAGAATCAAGATATACCTATCCCAAATGCTGTTATTTCTAAGAGGTCAAGGTCACGGTCATGTATTGAAAACAATACATTTGTTGGGTTTGAAAAACCTCAGTCTGATTGTGTTATGGAGAATTTTGAATCATTCATGTCGAAGGGTTCTATATCACTCTTGGGTGATTTGGCCAAACCTATCCCTATTAAAATTTTGAGGCATACAGGAGCTTCTCAGAGTCTTTTAGTTTCAGGTATTTTGCCTTCTTCTGAGACGTCCTGTTCTAATGAGTGTTCCCATTCAGGGAGTAGAGTGCGGCTATGTTAATGTTCCTCTCCATTGTGTTAATTTTTCATCAGACTTAGTTTCAGGACCTGTGACAGTCGGTGTAGTGTGTACTTTACCCGTTGAGGGCATTCATTTGTTGCTAAGCAATGACTTAGCTGGAGACAAGGTTGTGGTTAATCCACTTGTAACTGACAAGCCTTCTTTGGATCAGAAACTTGATCCTGTTGAAAAAGAAATCTCTGATTTATATTCAGCTTGTTCAGTTACCAGAGCTTTGGCAAAGAAAGCTCTTGAGAATGATTTTGATAAGAAATGTATTCCTTTAGCTGACACATGTGTTGGTCAGGCTTTTGATGACGTCACTTTCATTTCTAATTTGGATCAATCAAAAGGCATTGATCATAGTGATCCTTTTTTGTATACTCATTCTCTTTTTTCTGATCAGGGTGACAAACGACAATCAGTTGTCGTCGAACAGGAGAAAGATCCTGATCCTGAGATCTCCTGTTTGTTTCAGCGGGCCATTAGTGAAACTGAAGCAACTGAAGTACCTGTCTGTTACTTCATTAAAAATGGAGTTCTTATGAGAAAATGGAGACCTCCCGAGCTACCCGCTAGTGACGTACGGTCAGTAAAATATCAGATTGTGGTTCCAAAACCTTACAGACAAGAAATACTTTGTTTGGCCCATGAAACTCCTATGGCTGGTCATTTAGGGATAAATAAAACGTATCACAAGATCTTGACTCACTTCTATTGGCCAAAAATCAAAAGTGATGTGTGCAAGTTTTGTAGATCTTGTCATACTTGTCAAATTGTAGGAAAACCAAATCAAAAGTTACCTAAAGCTCATCTGCAACCAATTTCTGCATTTGGTGAACCATTCAGTAGAATTATGGTAGATTGTGTTGGTCCCTTACCAAAGACCAAGTCAGGAAACCAAAATTTGTTGACCATAAAGTGTGCGTCAACAAGTTTCCCAGAAGTAATTCCTTTAAGGCATTTTGCTCAATTTGGCCTTCTCAAATTTGTTCAGTCTGGTCAAAGGTCTAATTTCAAGTCTGGTATGTTCCAGCTTGTTATAAATGAATTTGGCACTCCGCAGTTCAAGTCAAAAGTGAAACTATGGTTTCACCAAACTTTGCTTGAGAGAATTTTTGAGTCCTGTAATAAAGTCTATACTCTCTTGCTCATTCTGCAGAATTTTCTTCAAGTTAGATTTTATGGCCCTTACAAAGTAAAGAAGAAAATGAATCAGTTAAAATTGTAATATTAGTACTCTGGTCTAATTGAATGAATGGAGTACTATTATTTTAAAAGAAATAGCCAAGTAAATTATGCAGTTAATTTAGTTGTACCTGTCCCATAAACTGAGGATTTGAGTGAAGGAATTCTGTTGGATTCTACTGATCTTGGAACAACAAATCTTCGGAACTCGGAAATTATGGAAAATCTAGACCAGAAACTTTTTCATTTACAACAATTATTGTCTGAATATGAGCACTTGTTTCCAGACTTGTCTACAAGGACAAACAAAATTTTTCACGACGTTGAAATAGTAGATTCAAAACCCATGAAACAACACCCATACAGAATGAACCCTCTCCAACAGGAATACTTAAAAAAGGAGATGCAGTGCTTACTGGAAAATGATTTTATAGAGCCCAGTAAGAGTGATTGGAGTTCACCGTGCATTCTTGTTCCGAAACCGGATAAAACTTTCCGAATGTGTACGGATTATAGGAAGGTGAACAGTGTGACAAAAACAGACTCATTTCCATTGCCAAGAATCGATGACTGTATCGACGAAATTGGAAATGCCAAATACGTCACTAAATTCGACCTTCTGAAAGGATTTTTGCAAATTCCACTAACGGAAAGAGCAAAAGAAATTTCGGCATTTGTGACTCCAGATGGACTCTACCAGTATAAAGTAATGCCATTTGGGATGAAGGGTTCTCCAAGTACTTTTCAACGCCTTATGAATATGATTACCTCTGGTCTAGACAATTGTGATGCCTATATTGATGATATCATTATCTACAACACCTGGAAAGAACATCTAGCCACGATTCGGAAGTTCTTCGACAGACTCACTGAAGCAAATTTGACTATTAATTTATCTAAAAGTGAGTTCTGCCCTACTTGTGTTACTTTTCTAGAACATATTGTGGGACATGGTCAAGTTAAACCTATATATGCTAAGGTCAAGGCTATTTCTGAATTTCCTGTGCCTGTCAGTAAAAAACAGCTGATGCGTTTGTTGGGTATGGCTGGGTACTATCGCAAATTTTGTTCTAATTTTTCTGATATTGTTGAACCTCTGACAAACTTGTTGAGAAAGAAAAACAAGTTTCTTTGGACTGAAAAATATCAAGAGGCTTTCGAGAGATTAAAAGCCATACTTAGAAGTGCACCAGTTTTAACAGCTCCAGATTTCAGTCAACCATTCAAACTATCTGTGGATGCAAGTGATGTTGGGGTTGGAGCAGTTATGATTCAAGATGACAAAAATGGTGTAGAACACCCAGTGTGTTATTTCTCTAAGAAATTAAATAAACACCAAAGAAACTACTCAACAATCGAGAAGGAATGCTTGGCTTTAATACTGGCATTACAGCATTTTGAAGTTTATATCAGCACAGCTCCTTCTCCGGTTCTTGTGTTTAGTGATCACAACCCCCTTACTTTCATCGACAGGATGAAAAATAAGAATCAAAGACTATTGAGATGGAGTTTATTTTTGCAAGAGTACAATCTTGACATCAGGCACATCAAAGGAAACGACAATTTAAATGCATATGCATTTTCCCGTGTATAGAAATATCATTTTGATATACACTTTTGTATAATTCATAAGATTTCTTCTTATGTATTTTTTTACCTCATGTATAGTTTACATCTGGTTGAAAAGAAAGCTTTATTACATAAATCTTTCTTTTTTTCTTCATGGGGAAAGTGTTACGACCCTGTAGTTAAATTACATGTGTGTTTAAATTTGAATTCTTTCTAATTCTTTCTATTTCATTTTTATTTCATTTTTATATCATTAAATATAATTATTATTATGATGATGATTATGTTCGCAGGGTCTGATATTTTGTTAGAACCATCGTGTTTATTCAGAACGTAAATGTGACTCGCGTAAGCACGAGTTTTGCATGATTGTTTTGTCGTATTAAGTAAACAGTTGGGAAATAGCTATATAAATGATTGGTTGTGACCACGGTCATTTCCAATAATACTTGTTGACATTCTATACTGCGGTGGCAAGATTTCGAAATCGCCATGATTTCTTCGTGCGTGTACATGAAATGACGTATTAGTTTGCTTTAAATACTCAGGTACCTGCGAACTAGGAAGAGTCATATTTTAACATCTTAGATAGTCACATCGTAACATCTTATAGAGTTTCAAAATACCTTAAGAGGAGAGTATTCTTTTGTGCTGGAAAGAGTTGTTCGTTCGTACGTATGTAGAACAACATGTGTTTTGTTATTGATGATAGCTGTACTTCGTCTACCTTTTAAATAATAATTTTCCTTGGAGAACTACACAACTGGCTTTGGACAAAGACATTTGCTGAAATTAATTCTAAATTGGAACAGGACAGTACAAATTGTGATTCACAGTGAAAATTCTGAACACTTGTGTAAAACCTTCGTCTGACGTCATCATCCGCCATCTTGGAACGGAATTGAGATTCAGACTACTTTAATTAGAACTGTTTATTCACAGGACTTATGTGTTTTTCACAATTTTAGGACAAATGTTTGGATCTTCTTCATAAATCGGTAAGTCTTGTTTCATATTTTTACCTTTTAACCGTGTTTTCTAGGGAAATAAATTATTTTTGTTAACATTTACAAAGCTTGTTGTAGTCACTCTTTTCTTTGCTACTTAAACGAGTCGATACGTAACAATAGGCAAGGCTTCGTTCCAATCTAAGTATTTTAAACCCACTCTGCGCAGAACTATATTATGGTTTCTGTTCTCAAGTGGACAGTCCCTGATGGTTACGCAGGTGCAAGGGCAAAGAGACTAGGCCATGATGACTACTCAAATGTACTGTAGGCTTCCTCTTCGTATTATTGAAAAACATTCTGATAGCCTTGTAGACTACGAATAATTAACGGTGTTTAGAGATTAATATATCCAGAGACACACTTATCAAAGATGTATTGTTAGCATGTTTACTGCCATAACTGACATTGATGTCTGTATATTTACTTCAAGAAAAACAACTTGGTGAAAATCACTTCTTCCACTTCCAATTTTCCCACATACAACCGATCATACGATAAACAATGGCTATTTAAAACATGGTGAGCAAAAAGAGATCAGAAGGAATACAGCTGATGTTATTTATTATAGTTTAAATATATTCACACGTTCGCAGTAAAGGAACCATGCAAACTAAAGGAAAATAATATTTAAATGACATCTACTATCTACACATCAAATATGGCATTCTAAAGAAGTTTATCAAATAGAACATAAAACATACAGATGTGTTATATTATAAATGACAGCAATATTGAGAAAAATTCTTGCATTGCACCTAATTATGTCCGGTATTAATTTAAAGATTAAAAAACATTTGATATTCTTCAAATTATCGAAAAGATTTTGCTTGTGATTTTTCCTCCTTTTCAACGGATATAACCAACAAAAAATATACCGGGATGGTAACACAAATTGTAACAAAATTATTCCAAAGTTTCGTTTTTATATTGGCGTCTTCAGATGCCTATAGTTTAATGTGCTTTTAGAATACATGCGCCGCATTTGTAAAGCGAAATCAACCCAATCTCGAGATAATACATATGACAATTTGCTTCCTTAAAATGAATTATCCCAAGATTTTTAAAGCGACAAAGAGCACTGCTTTTGAAGCTCTAAATCTGTTTGGAAAGACATAATCTTTGGCAATATTTTGCAATAATTGTCTCTAAAATTTAAACGTGTGCGAAAAAGGTTGGATTACTGCATTAATCTCAGCTTCGATAAACACCAAGAAAAAGACGATTGTTTAATTTTATTCTTTTGTTAGAACATTTTTAATTAAAGATAACGCCACGCCATTCTAAGTGTTTGTTTCACGTTTACGTTAAGGCCATTCTTGATGAAATAAAATTTTATTTTCTCATTTCGAGAGACTCGATTGTTTTGTTCGCGCATGACAGGTAATTTTCCAAACTACTCTCTTCCAGTAAGGCGATTCTGGTTGTTTAGATTTGCTCAGCAGATAGAGTCAACAGAAATTTTGTGGCTGATATGAAAAATAAATCATCATTTATGTTTTGGTATCTTCATTATTGATACGACGACAAATGACTATTATCTCATTGTCTTAAAATGCGACATACATAATCTTATCACATGCTTTCAGGTGCTCGCTGAATCGTGTTAACGGGGCAAAAGGTATACTACACACATCATACAGCGGGAATCTCAATCGACCACGAAGACGTAAAAATCCTCATTTAACTCGTCCTTGCCGTTTAAAAGATAATTGCTTTATCAGAAGATATTAGATGTACGCTTCAAGTACCTAGATATAAGAAAATCATAATTTTAAAAAAATCCTGATGTATGTTAGTCACTAGCAGGCAATTATTAGACAATAGTAAATTTTCCTATGTGCACCATCAAACTTTAGGCAATATTTAGAGTACGGGATGTCATAATGTCGCATAATCACATTATGTTCATCCTGTCAAACCATATATATGTAGGACATTTTCCAGTGAATTATAAACAAAAAAAATAAATAAAAAAAAATTGCAACTTAAATCCGTTTTATAGATGGAAAGCTGGAATTCTTAGAACATATTTTGTTGTATTTAGTATGATGAACGATGGAACTCCATTTCAACGACATGAATTTGTGGCTGTTTCTATTTTGTTTGGGGAAATATTCAGAAATTGCGACGGATACTTATATATTGGAGTCAATTTAAAGAATATATACATTTCTTTTCACATACGAGCGACGGAGAATCCCTGATCCCACTAGAAAAACCTACAGTTGACCACAAAATAGATTATACTCAATAATGCTATGACCGACTACCAAAATGGGTTTTCCTCATTGGAATCATCATCTTCTACAGCATCATCTTTCTTTTCTTTTTGTGGGTCGCATCCATGTTCAAAGCTCCCTTTTGCGTACCCCATTTTCAGGTAGAAGGACAGGGCTGCCTTATTAGAGCAGTTTGCTACCACTGCAGTGATTGTACACTCAGTCATATTTTTCTGTAATCTGTATTATGGGGAAAAAAATGAAATAAGTTAATAGCCCTTGTTCATTTCTCTGACATTTTAAAAACACGAGAAAACTAAGAAAATAAAACGAAACCAATATTACAGGAGGTTCTATACCATTGTACAAAACAAAGCAAATTAATAGTGTGCTTCAAAAGTACGGAAGTGGTTATCTTGGTAATACAATCACCTATTCTAACCAACGAAAATATTGCAGTCGCTTGGCCATAAAAATATACAAAAATGTACCTAAATTAAGAAATAACTTGTATTAAAATGGTGACTATGTTTAACTTCTAAAAGGCTTATTAAGGGTTGAATAATACATCATAAGACTTCATCTACGAGATCATATGTGGCATACATATGATCTCATAGATGAAGTCTTATGATATATTATTCAACCCTTAATAAGCCTTTTAGAAGTTAAACATCATTGTTTACTTTACAGGAATCTTTGAGTATATTGCCATGCTTAAATGCATATAATAAAGGAAATTACATACTGAGTTCGATGTACCATCATTTCTACTTTTGAGGGCGGATACAAATTCACCCTCCAGTGGGTTTGCAAAAAGTATTTAGGTAAATACAGTTTACAAAGCATCTTGATAGGTTTACTCTCACTTACGAAATATCATTCTGTTTTGTTATCACTTTATAAAAGAGACATATTCTTTTGGGGTATGGAATATGTTCGTATCTAACCATATTGTTCCAATAACTTCCTGTAAGCTTGCAAAATAAGCTCAGGCACAATTGGTTTTCTGTAATATCTAGAAACGTTCACCACTAAAGTCTAATTTAATTTGTTTGCGAGTCTTAATCAATCCAATTCATTAATTTTTGCATTCCAGATTTGCATGTCAATATCAGCACATCTTTTCTTGAATATAATTTTATAAACATTACATCATCCAGCACACCTTGGTTGTATCAAGTGTCTCCAAAATTATAAAGAATACGTATATATTTAAGTTCATGAGTCGACACCTCACAAAACTTGATGACTGCGACCATTGAAGTTTCATATGTAAAAATATTCTAGGAAATCTTGATTTGGACATTGTGACTATTTTAAAACCAGTTTGTAGATGGCATCATAATTTTGACTGTTTTAAGACTATCCTTAATTCACCCATAGTAAAACTGTTTGCAGCACATTACGAAAGCCCCAAGTGCCAACTTTATAGGATGAAATAGGTAACATCTTAATATCAAATGTTTTAACAAATATGTTTATTTGAAATTTTCAAACTAAAGCAACTAGTTTTAAAAGAGAATAACAGCTTAGAAGCTTAGAAGCTTGTTCAGATAGGACCTAATAACATATATCCCAAAACACCACGTGCAAAAATACCAGCCCTAGATACAAATAATATGAAGCCACTATTAATTTGTGACTACAAGAGTACCTTTGTTTGTGCCTCCCCTGCTGAAAGCCACAACATTTATTTTGTCCAACAGAAAATATAATTCACATTCATCACAAAATGATTCAAGTCTATTAAGTACGTGCTGCATATCAATTAGTTTTTCATCAGAGATAATTAGATCATCTAGCAAAACAAACAATATTGACATAACATTGATGTCCATACCATAACTGTCATTGAACAATACCGTTTGAAGGTCATTAAAAGGCAACGGAAACGTTATGGTGACATAATGCAGCCTTGACGTACACTAAAAGAATAATCGACGACATGTGTCCGTCGGTTTCTGGTACTGACACAAGTATTTATATCCGTACATACATTACTTGAAGCAACGTCTCCTGAGTGACTATATTTTGAGAAGAAAGAGATAGTTACGGGATCGCCATGCTACGTATGAATAACGCCTATATTACGAACAAGCTTACATATTATTAGAGACCGAGCTCTTACTCGCAGACAAGACGATTAGATGGTACTGAACAGTTAGAGAAGTTATCTTTAACGAAAACTCAGTGTCGAAATTTTGATATTTTTATACTAGAATTAAGATGTTTTAAGATTTTGTCCATGACAATACACTTGACTATTTATAGAGGTTATCCCTGACAACACACTTGACTTTGTTTATGTATGTTATCCCTGACAACACACTTGACTTTGTGTAAGGATGTTAACCCTGACAACACACTTGACTTTGTGTAAGGATGTTAACCCTGACAACACACTTGACTTTGTGTAAGGATGTTAACCCTGACAACACACTTGACTTTGTGTAAGGATGTTAACCCTGACAACACACTTGACTTTGTGTAAGGATGTTAACCCTGACAACACACTTGACTTTGTGTAAGGATGTTAACCCTGACAACACACTTGACTTTGTGTAAGGATGTTAACCCTGAAAACAAACTTGACTTTGTTTATGTATGTTGTCCCTGACGACACACTTGACTTTGTGTAAGGATGTTAACCCTGACAACACACTTGACTTTGTGTAAGGATGTTAACCCTGACAACACACTTGACTTTGTATAAGGATGTTAACCCTGACAACACACTTGACTTTGTGTAAGGATGTTAACCCTGACAACACACTTGACTTTGTTTATGTATGTTGTCCCTGACGACACACTTGACTTTGTGTAAGGATGTTAACCCTGACAACACACTTGACTTTGTGTAAGGATGTTAACCCTGACAACACACTTGACTTTGTATAAGGATGTTAACCCTGACAACACACTTGACTTTGTTTATGTATGTTGTCCCTGATGACACAGTTGACTTTGGTTACGGATGTAATGTGGATTATGACATTGATAATTTCTTAATGCAGACGAGCAGACAATTACAAAAGACGATAAGGTGTATAACAAAACTGGCATGTACCTAATAGATTTATGCTAAAATGTTAACGTTCATATTATAATTGGAAGACTTTTTGATGACAAAAATGGTCAGTTAATATGTACAATGTACAGTGGATGCAGTGTGCTTGATTATATGATAAAATTATGTTGAAATATTCAGATACATTATTGAGACCGGAAATGAGTGTACTGATTCTTGATTATATATCATTCAGACTCTCTCAAGATGTGGGACATGAAGACTCTGTCAAGATATGGGACATGAAGGTAGAACTTCTCATGGCAGTACTGTTATATAATTTATTTTGTGTATCTGACTTTTCATGTCTGTAACTGAGTGTTGTGAAAATGGAGAATTTGCTTAAATGGCGTTTGTTAGGGTTCTAAGAAGTAAACATAATATTTGCAAAAATTTGAGTCCAAGGCCTAAACATGTTTACGAACTCAGAAGATTCTGGAAGCGAACTTGTTTACAGTTTGGAGTAACTCTCCATTAAGATGAATGGATTTTCCAGAACATTCATTGCGACAGAGGGCAAGTGAACTAAAGTGTATATGAAGGATTTGGTAAACAATTATTCATTCCTATTTATGATCAATCTGTGGAATCACTTATAATTGTGTTCAGATAGACTTTCCCTAGAATTATTTACTTAAATTATTCATTGGCGTTACAAAATGCTCATTGACTTTTTGGACTAAAACACTACTTTATGATTATGGGAAACTCAGTCAAAGACGTTCTGGATTATATCACTGAGGTACACCAAGACATTCAAGACTCATTGTTCATCATGATATTTAAGATTATTGGAACATTTTATACATTTGCACTTGTGATAGAACATTTAGGATTATTTGGGATTTAATTTACAATCATGTAAAGGGTCTTTTGAATTTTATATTTGTATTCTAGAAAAATAGTTTATTTGTTGCTTTTACTTAACGTGTTCGTTTTGCTTCTTTCTGTGACATTGTTTAAGACCATAAAGTCGTAACAATGTAACAATACACAACATCCATCGTGGGATGAAGAATGCAATATCGCAAGATATGGAAGGAAGACTATATATCTACCATTTTATGATGATTTAGATTTTCTAACACAGAAATGAAATCGATCTCTAGTCATATAGGGAGTATAAATCGACATTGAGATCTATTATGCACTCAAGAAAAGTACTTGGACAGTCCCAAATAATCAAATTAATTGTAGCGTGAACAAATCTTCGACAATCCTGGTATCTTTTAAAATTAGAAATGCTACATTCTCGAAATGAATTCATCCCCAACAAAACTGGTATAAATAATTGACGTCTTTATTGATGTACCCATCGTTAGAAATGCTACATTCTCGAAATGAATTCATCCCCAACAAAACTGGTATGAATAATTTACGTCTTTATTGAAGTACCCAATGTTAGAAGCGGGTGAAACTGACAATTCTGTTAGGGAAGAACGTCCTCTTAAAGAGGAAGATGACTTAAATATTCCTACTTAAATACTCCTACTTTGAATGCAGAATTATGAGACGTTGAAGTCGAAAACAATCCAACCCCCATCCATGCCCTGACCTGATAGTCATTCCTTTATGGCTGTGCATGTTTGAAACAATTTTGTTACTCCCTAACACTCTTTTAAATAAAATCTTTGAATGTGACTATTTTTCCTAAACACTGGGGGCCGAGTATTTGTACTGTATACAGAAGCGGCAACAAGATCAAACCACACAATTTCAGAGTCATCCCCTTTAATGATGCTTTGTGGAAGGCCTTGACTGATATATTGAACGTACACTTCTACACATGAGCGGAAGACAGTGGAATACTACATATGACAATCTGTGTATTATTAACGCGATGGTTCAAAATATATTCCCAGGCGAAAAGATAGACTGTATTGTCTTCTTATTGGTTTTTATAAAGTTTGCGATAATATACCTGATGACAAATTATGGTTGTCACTCAAACATAACTGTATGAATGTGTATGGATACCTTATTTCGAGTGCATATTAGGCACAAGGCAAGGCTGTGTCCTGGGCCCTAACATGTTTGCGTTTTTCAATACTGACTTGATTGCCCAGTTTAACCTAAAATGCAACAGAGGTGTGTTTATTTCTGACGATATTGACGATAACTTTTATAATCCTTTATACTGCTGCTGCTGCTCGCTGTGCTAATACAAATGAGTCTCCGCAAAAACAAATTAATAATATTGAGCGCTTTTATGATCGAACTGGAATGACGATTAACCCTAAAATAGTAAAATTATTATTTTCAGAAATGGTAAATATCTCTAAAGAAAACGAAGTTTGGTTTCCAATGACATACGTATTGCAAGTGTTGCCAGGTTTATATATAATCTCAAAATTTGTTTAGGCAGATACTTACACCACAGTCAAATAAATCAACAACACTCATTTGTTTCAATTATCGGAAACATTCAGCTGTTTTAGTGTTGATGACGCAGTTTAAAGCTGTTTCTTTTTTACTACGATAAACCAATTACTTGTCATAGGTCGGACATTTGAAAATACGCATTTGAAAGAGATACTGAAATTTTAAAATTTTTGCAAATAGTATTTAATAACAGTTCCTAAAACTACTAATAACGCGATTGTGTTTGGGGAGCGCATAATATATTTTCTGTTTGTACCTTGTACTTTTTCCGCTGCGTAAAATACTGGAAAGTTTTCAGAATGCCTTCTACTATATATAGGTACCAAAGTTTTCTAACGAGCTACCAAAGTAAAAGTACTGCTATTTCTTTTCCATTTAGGTATGATGGATTAAAGAAATATACTGGCAATGCAATTACTCTCGCTATTTTCTTAACAAATAAAGGGGAAGTTTTTCTAAAACTGGCAAAGTGATGTAAATAATTCACATAAATGTAATAGATTATACTGTGTAGAAAACTGAATCGGAACCGGAAAGAAAAATCTGTCATGCTGATAATCATATATAGTAGAAAGTTACATGGCCGTTTCTGGTGCTAAGAATACATGGTGAAAGTGGAGACGGATAGGCATAACAAAATTAAAAAACAGAGGTAATGTAGTTTAGTTTGGAAAATAATGTTTATTTGGACCAAATCCATTGCCTTTTGTTTCTGTCCAGCTTATGATTATCTAAGAAAGGACCACTTTAATGAATTATTCTCAGCAGTGTGTTGAAACATTTGTATCCCTCATTAGCCTTAATAATATATTAATTGTAAGATTTTTTTACTATTTAAATTCTGACTTTTTGTTCGTCTCAGACAAATATTCGTGTCTCATGCCGACGGTGAGTGAATATTTTTTAGCTATTGTAATATCTTAACACAATCATATCGTGATACTTTGTAGAAATATGTTTATGTATACTTGCTTTAGAAATCGCAGCGAACTTCTAAACCCCATGTTTCACGTGGTATTAATTAGCATTGTGTTTGTGTTATAGATCGGGAGCCTAAATTACTGAATAAGTACTCTCTCTCTCTCTCTCTCTCTCTCTCTCTCTCTCGCAAGATATTTTCATGTTATGGGAGTAATCAATAGGGCTGGACGAGGTTGCATTGCATGCGCAGTCTGCGAACGAATCTTTAGTTAGTGCTTTCTTCACGCAGGCGTAGCCAGAGGTGAATGCTGTAAAGGACAGTTTAATTTTTGAATTTCCCCTCTTGGTACATCTCTAGAAAACACAAGCCAAAGGAACTAAAAGTCGTACTCTAAGCGGCTTTTAAGTCAAACGATATTCAAGGTGAAAACTGTACAAAACTATTTGCGAATGTATTCTGTATCGTTTCACATACAACAACAAAACAAATATAAAATAAAATCAAATTCATAATTCATTTGGACCAGTGATGATATTAATACAGCTGTCTTACAGGTTTAAGTTACAAATGGTATCACCCAGTGTTACCTGTAAAATAAGTTAATGCAAAGTGACTTTGTCGAAATTTATTAAGCCAGCTGATACTCTGGTACCAGGTAAGGTTCACGCCTACCAGGCAACATTCCTGACAAGGAACCATCTATGATATGAAGATAGTTTAATTACGGTTAATTGAAAGAAGTAGTATGTACATCGACAACGAAGACCACGTAACAATAATTATTTCTTAAAAATCTCTATCCGTTTTCATCCAATTTTGAACTACTCATATTTTTAGCACAAAAATAATCCACAGCCTAGACGGAAAGAATCCACCAGTACTATTAAACATTGATTTACAGAATACCAGACTAAACCTAACAACCATTTTTATATGAATTAAAAATCTAATATAGGAATGCAAGAACATTCACAAACCAGATGTATTGCTTAATAAATAAAAATACTGTCGAGTCCCTTGACCATAAAAATTTTTGTATTAAACGTAAAAAAAAAAAACATAATCTTTGAGCAACATACTAACTTCATGAGTGTGCGCTGAGTGAAACACAGACCAAGATAGATTACTAGCATTGCGAACACAGGAACCAATAAAAAAAAACGCATAGCTGCGTGACCTGCTACATTAACCAAGTAATGAAAGATATATTTCCTTGAGATATACATGCTACTAAATAAACTGATTACATCACAGGGGGTAAGAATTATGCATTACGATTGTTTATTTGTTCAAAGAATCTGACCAAACACAACAAATGAAAACAAAATATTAATTCCAGCACTGTTTTTATTCCTTACTTTTTCACATATCTTGCAATATACTGAGATAATTCTTTTAAACAACAAATAGAGTCGTTCTAGTGCAGGGATGAGGTAATAAAGACAGACAAACGGACAGTCAATCACTAACTTGACAATGCCGCTATTTGTGGAATGCTATGTCGATGACTCCATAAAGACGGCGCAAAGCAGAGCAGCAAATATTGTCTGTTAGCATGTTAGTATACGGAATTTTATGTTTTTAAAGAAGTCCCGTAGAGTAAACGGTATCAAGTTTGTATTTCAAATCGAGAAGTCTGCAGTTCAAATCTTGATCGCAAACAAATTGGTTTTGGCATAATTTGGTGCGACTCCAGTGTCTAGAGTGTCAACGTTTACGTCGTACTTCATATATATATATATATATATATACTTCATGATTGACGAAATGACTACAATATCATTTATAACACGTCATGACAATGAATAAACAAATATCAAAATAAATGAATGGAAGAAAAATTCAATATACGTTAAATGAAAAGGTATGTGAACAAGAAAGAAAAATTCATCATGACACAGTCTGTAGTATACGCAAAAAGGGAGCCTTACAAGTCAACCCGCTAAGCGCCGATAAAAAGATTTGATACAAAAAGTTTCTTTCTCAAAAATCTAAAAAGACCATTAGTGGGAAAATCGTTATTGAATCTTGATTGTGAAATAAATAAAAATTATGACGTTTCTCCAAAATAGAATGGGGCTTCAGTTCTCGATGAACCAAAGTATGAAAATAGCTAATTTGCGTGCATGACGTTACTTTATAGTGTTCACAATGAAAGTACGTCATCTACAAAAATTTTGTGTAAAATTGCATCTGTCTCACGTGGCAATATAACTACACATTAACAACTGAAAAAGTAAAAGAAGCAAACTAGGACAGAAAACAACAGCCGCAATATAGCATAACAAAAAATCTAAGACCAGACAAAAAAGCCAGGCAATTGTTTCATTATTGAAATGCAACATGTGTTACTAACTTTATGGAAGATGTTAAACATAGAGCTTATTATGGACAATGACTCAAGAACATAACTGCACTAAGATAGAATGAAACCATCTTCTAGTGATTGTTATTTTTACTGGTAACAATTATAGCACAATTAAAAAGTCTGTCGTGATATTGAACATAGCAATCGGTAAGAGCAATTCAAGAATTTCTTTTGAAAACTTTTAAATGGTTGACCTAATTTGCTGCCTACTACTTTTACAACAAGATGACGTACAAAAATGTTAAAACGGTTTTTAACTATCTGGGGTAAGTACTATTTAATGCGAGTTTTATCTCGGATATGTGAATATGCAGAATATACAACATTGCAGGAATTTCTTTGTAGGTTGTACACTTGGATTGTTATGCATGATTTCTGACGCTCGATTTGGTTCATTTCTTACCGTTTCCGTTACATGCGGCACGGTTGGCTCTGCCGATGACTGCAGGTTTAAGTGATATAGCCAAGATAATATATTTAATCTTTGTCATTTGTGTTTGGTTGCCAAAGTATTTCATCGCCTAGCATTCCCATGGGAGGCTACTTTAAAAAAAAAAAACAACAGAAATCTGTTCATACACTTCGCGATATGACTTTTATCATTCCGTTTACTACGTACACAAGAAAATATGTCATGCTTTTTGCAAGTTTGTCATGCAAATTTTATTGTATTGTTTAAATTGATTATTTTACTTTACATATTACGCTTTAAGTTAGCAGTACAAGTTATTTATTTATATTTAGGTATTTATTTCGATGGTTTACTTTACATTGTATTGAAGCTACTTTGTTACACGCAAAGTAAATACTTTAGGTACTTTTTAGGGAGCTACGTTTAATTTAGGTATCTTGTAGTGAGCTACTTTATCAAACACAAAGTATATAATTTAGGTATCTTGTAGTGAGCTACTTTATCAAACACAAAGTATATACTTTAGGTACCTTGTAGTGAGCTACTTTATCAAACACAAAGTATATACTTTAGGTACCTTGTAGTGAGCTACTTTATCAAACACAAAGTATATACGTTAGGTACCTTGTAGTGAGCTACTTTATCAAACACAAAGTATATACGGTACCTTGTAGTGAGCTACTTTATCAAACACAAAGTATATAACTTAGGTACCTTGTAGTGAGCTACTTTATCAAACACAAAGTATATAACTTAGGTACCTTGTAGTGAGCTACTTTATCAAACACAAAGTATATACGTTAGGTACCTTGTAGTGAGCTACTTTATCAAACACAAAGTATATACGTTAGGTACCTTGTAGTGAGCTACTTTATCAAACACAAAGTATATACGTTAGGTACCTTGTAGTGAGCTACTTTATCAAACACAAAGTATATACGTTAGGTACCTTGTAGTGAGCTACTTTATCAAACACAAAGTATATACGTTAGGTACCTTGTAGTGAGCTACTTTATCAAACACAAAGTATATACGTTAGGTACCTTGTAGTGAGCTACTTTATCAAACACAAAGTATATACGTTAGGTACCTTGTAGTGAGCTACTTTATCAAACACAAAGTATATACGTTAGGTACCTTGTAGTGAGCTACTTTATCAAACACAAAGTATATACGTTAGGTACCTTGTAGTGAGCTACTTTATCAAACACAAAGTATATACGTTAGGTACCTTGTAGTGAGCTACTTTATCAAACACAAAGTATATACGTTAGGTACCTTGTAGTGAGCTACTTTATCAAACACAAAGTATATACGTTAGGTACCTTGTAGTGAGCTACTTTATCAAACACAAAGTATATACGTTAG